>JALRMF010000073.1:121676-175541 GCA_026120015.1 Dendrostoma leiphaemia
TGCCGATCTCGAGAGGCGCGAGCCTGTTGCCAAGAAGGGCAAGAAGGGCAAGGGAAAGAAGAGGTCGGTGGCTGCTGCCCGTGACGTAATTGACGACGAGGAAGGGGAAGAAGAAGGCGAAGGCAGCGGCCTAGTGTGAAACGCCAGAAGAAGAGTGTGTACGGCTTTGAGTGATTGTTTGACGGAACGGTAGAAGTCTAGTTGTTACAATGGTGGTGCGATATGTAAACTTTGCCCCTGTATGTCAAGTCTCAATCATGTTTACATGAATTAGTTGAATATGTTGCAAAACTCTTTCGGCGCTGCTCGCCGCCGAATGATTTTGCTTCCCCAAGGATCTCGTCACCTGACCTCAACAGCTGTACTGCATGTGCAAGCTTATCGAGGGGACACCTTCGAACCCCGAAGGTACAGCGTACGAGACATTATAGTAATAGTGGTCCTCCAACATGGACGTCGAGGCCGTCACAGGCAACTTCTCCAGCCCCGGCGCAGACACATTTACAGTGAGACACGGCAGCTCCTCCAGCCCGGTGACCGTCTTCCCACTCAGCGTCCAGCCGGGCGGCACGCCGCTGACGGCAAACGTAAAGATGCCCGTCCCCTCTTGCGTGGCGTTGGGGTACGCGACAGTCAACGAACCGGGCCCGGCGACCGCCTCGATCGTCGACGCCGACGGGTACAGCGAGAAGAAACCCACGTAGGGAGACGGCGTCCTGTCCGGGTCCGACGCCCAGTGCACGATGGCCGGGACGAACTGGGCCCCGCGGTTCGCCGTCTCGGCCAGGGTCTCGGCGCCGACCATCAGCTCGGCCGAGACCCATGACGTCGCGACGCGCGGGACGCTGTCGTCGCCGAGAGACGAGCGGATCGTCCTGTTGAGGAGGCGCGACCCCGTCCAGAGGCCCGTGGCCTGGAGCGCGCCCGCGGTGTCGTTCGAGATGTACTGCGCCGCCGTGTCCATGGCCTGCGCCAGCGCCGCGCCCTGGGAGACGTCGTAGAGGAGGTCGACGTCACCGAGGGGCGGTTGGGGACCGGAGGCGTCGCGGCCGAAGAGGCCCCACCACCAGAGAGAGAGGACTGCGGAGTGCATGGTCATGTCGCGGGTGTAGGCGCGGTCGTAGGGACCGGCGAGGTTCCGCAGGTAAGGGTTGTAGTGATCCGCGACGTCCTTCCACAGCTCGGTGAGGATGTACTTCGCGTTGGTCGTCATGGTTGCGTTCTGGGGCCCGTACGCGATGTTGGCCACAAGGGCCCAGACGTCCATGCCGTAGTAGGTAGGTGCGTTGTACTCGCCGAGGGTGTTGGAGCCGTTGGCCTTGAAGAGCTGGAGGAGCAGGTCGCCTTGCTCGTTGGCGAAGTTGATAAAGGTCGAGTTGTTCCGGCGGGCGCCGATCCAGCCGACCGTGAGACAGCGCATGAGGGCTGGGTTGGAATATCCGAGGATGAGGTTGTCGCCCGGAGGATATGAGCCGTTGCGGCGCATCTCGCCTACCGCGGCTATCTCCATTGCATCTTCGATGCGGCTCACCAGGTCATCCCCTAGCAGATCTGGGTAGAGTGACACGACCTGAACGAGTTGGGTCCTGCATGAAATATTAGTCTTGTATAGGACGAGAGGCATGGGTGGCTTACCCGATAAATTCTCTCCAGTTGGGATCGTACGTCGTCTGAGAGGTTTGGTTAGCGATGGTCGGCTGCTGAAGGCTTCACTATTCGATAACTACCTACATAGATCTCAGGAGGCCAGTACGAAGAATTTTCCGTCGGCACAGGATCGTCGAGAGTCACTTTATAGGTTCCGTACCAGGCGGAATCGTACTCCGCGGACATCTGGCTCCGTAGACTTTGAAGCCACTGTGAGTCGACACAATTCTCTAACCGCCTTGCTATAGTTCTCAGACTCACATATTCTCAAGAGCAGCCTTTGCATTCTCAACATCGTTTCCCTGGTTGCGGTGCAGTAGCCCAGCAGTGTACCATGCGGTGAACCGTGTGCTAAATTCTCCAGCGGTCTCCTGATACCTTATATACTTGTAGTAATCGTCCCATCTTGCATCCTGTACCTGCATGGAATAGTCAAAGAGGCTCTGCGCGGCTGCAATTGTCCCATCAGTATCTTCAAAACTAGGCAGAAATGGTATCTGCTGAGCTGTCAATATGGTTCCGTACCTGCAGATAAAGTCCCGGTGGAGTTACCGCCGGTCGTCGTGGCCTGCACTCGATGGCTATACAAGAAGCCGGATGCCGACAGGCCGATCAGCGCCGAGAGGCCGTTGATCTGGCGGAAGACGCGCATGATGGGCCACACAGCTCAACAGCAACCACGGCGTTGTAGACGATGGCGGCGGCAACAGGGCAAGGTATCATTGGACGAAGACCTGCGAAGGGGCCAGCGCCCAAGCGAGGATTGAGATCTTATACGACAGAAGAGAATCCGACTGTCTTCTTCCCAGCTCTCGGGCCCGCTTACCCACTTGTCGAGCGAGTCTTGTGACCTTGGGCGCCCATAGCCGGTGGACGAACTCATCTCCATGATCCGCCAATTAGCCAATGACGAATGGGTCGTGTGCTCGAATTGTTGCGCCGGCCCCCGCTGTCGGTGCCATTGCACCGGGCGGTCTAGCTACATGGAGTTTGGGTGTTGCGGAGAACCTGGGGTTGGATGGGTGATATGAAGCCGGGAATAGGACTATGGGACCTCTTCTCGGTATGATACGGGACCGGATCGGTGGACTGCTGGGGGGCAACGCGGAGAGGGTTATGAGTGATCTTGGTAAATAAATCTCGCGATGTTATGCGCAACAGAATTGAATTGAAAGACAGGATATATGCAGAAAAGCATGGGTTCTCGATCCCCAAGACGTTACACATAGACATTATCGTTGACAAAGAAGCATCATAATGCACCAAAGCTCATGGGAACATGTTCTCCACTCTTAGAAAATGCAACACCTGCACCGCCATGCAATGTTAAAACAACTGTGTCGTGCGATTCTGTGATCCTCATACCTGCATTGGGTATTGATGGTATGGTGGTGGTGTTGGTTGTAACTTGACTCACGATCGTCGGCTTCCCTGGCTGGACCTCTCCAGGTGTTTGGAGTCGAGATCCTGCTTGAAATGGTCCATGACACTGCCCTCGATGGTCTCCTGGAAGGCGTCGACCTTGGCCGTCGCAAACTTGCGCGCCGAGACGCCCTGTTCAAAGAGGATATCGAGCTCCGCGAATGTACGACCCGTCGGCTCGGGCACGCGGAAGTAGGTGTAGATGATGCAGAGAAAGCAGATTCCGCCCTGTAACAAGTAGTTAGAGAACATGCCTCCTGCGACGGCGGCGAAAAAAGAGCGATATGATCACGTACCCAGAAGAATCCGGCAAAGTTGTGCCAGTTCCACGCGCCGGGGTTCAGCATGTAAGGAGTGAGAACGCTGCAGACGATGCCGACGATGATGTACAGGACGCGGCCCAGGACCACGGTCTTGATCTGGAGGCGGCGGGATGAGATCTCGGATACCAGCGAGTAGCACACGGTCCCGACGGTGAGCTGATAGCAAAGAGCCCAGCCAAGCATGATGGATCCCGTGGCAATGGACGCCTCATTTCTGTGAGCTGAGGGCACCAGGCCCAAGAAACCAAGGATGAAGAGCATGGCGCACAGCCCGCAGAGACCGTAGAGGTAAAGCGAACGTCGACCGATGCCGAGGGTCATGAGGAACCACGCGCCAAACACACCGACCATGTTCATGCCGTACTGACCAAGGGCGAAACCATAAGAGGAGTTCTCGCTCAGCCCGGCCTGCTCGAGAAAATAGGTCGAATAGTTGGAGAACGAGTTGCCCGACAGGTTCTGGATCGCCCACACCATGCACACAATCTCGGTCCGGCGGAGGTCGCGACCCTTGAAGCAGTCCAGGTAGCTCGCGCCGCTCGTGGTCTTCTCCTCCAAGGCGGTCGTGTGCACCATCATGGCGACCGTCTCTTCCGCGTCGAAGTCGCTCTCGTGGTGGTCGCTGGTGAGGCGCAGGAGAGACCTCTTCGCTTCCTCGGTCCGGCCCTTGCGGACGAGCCACCAGGGCGACTCGGGCGCGAAGAAGATGCCGACGGCCAGGGGCAAGGGCCACATCCACTGCAGAGCGTAGGGGATGCGGTAGGCCCATTCGTCGTCGCGCTTGAGCATGCCCATGATGATGGCGATGCCGATCTCCTGGCCGAGCCCCCAGCAGAAGTTGACGTAGGTGGTCAGATAACCGCGCATGGACACGGGGCAGACCTCGGAGGCGTAGGTGATAGTGAGGGTCTGGAAGACGCCCCAGGGGATGCCGCAGAGAATCTCGGCGGCCAGGAGGGTCTGCACGTTTTGTGCGGTAAAGAATATGGAGGTCCAGCAGGCGATGAGCCCCAGGCAGATGATGACGGTCCACCTGTAGCCGAAGCGTTCCGAGACGAAGCCGTTGATGAGTAGACCGATCAGCTCGCCCACGTTGGCGCCGTTGCTGAGGCCGGCCTGCCAGGGGGCGGAGACCTCGTACGAGCCGTCGGCGAGCTGGGTGCCGTACTTTTTGTTGAACGGGGTGAACGCGTAGAAGTTATTGATGAGACACACGTCGTAGCCCTCCATGACGATGCACGTCGAGATGAGCATGCTCCAGAGGATGGCCTTGGGGTAGGTCTTGATGCCCTGCAGCAGGGTCATGCTCTGCTCCTTGTCGGAGGCGGACTTGGCGAAGGCGAGAATCTTCTCGTTCGCAGTGTCTCGAACGTGGCCGGCGCCATCCTTCTCCAGGTCCGAGGCCGGTGGCGGCTTCTCGTGGGCGATGACATCCTGATCAGCCTTGGACATACTGACGTCTCGGTGCGAAAAGTCGGGACTGATATCCTCCTCGTGAAGATGGAGCCTGCTAGTCGACCGCGATGGTAATGCCGGCAAGGGGAGTGTGCTGTGGTCGACATACAGACTCTCGCTACTTTGAAATGCCGGGCGGTGAGCCAAGAAAGGCCTGCGCGCCGCCGCGCTGCGGAGCGGAGAGCCCAGTTAGCGCCAAAGCTTCCCATTTTTTTTCTTCCTTCTCTTTCTGGGCGGTTCTCGGAACGGCCATGGCAGCTGAGCAGCACTGTCTGTAAAACAAATACAAACAAACAGACCTGACGGGTTCAGTCCAGGCCTCGTTGAAGCCAGAAGCAAATGTCTCCCCATCTTCTGACCATGGGACGAATGGCCAATGAACTTCCCAGTAAGATCTCAAACATTGTCTTGCTGGAGGCCATGATTTTCCGACCGTTGGATTTCTGAAAAGAGGTTAGCGTGGAATCTGAAGTCGATGGGAAAGGCCAGAGACTATGGGGAGGTACCACCTGTTGGGTGGAGGCTGCAGCACATTGCCGGGTACTCACTGTTATTGGGGCCAGGCAGGGCAGATTCATTGGTCAATTGGAGAGAGGTGGTGGCCCATCCGCCTGGGCCCGAGAGTCAGGGGCAAGGCTTCCCCGCATTTGATCTTGTGTCGTCGTCCCAAAGTCAACTCCAAGAAACTCCCAAGACTTCCAAGACCCGGCAGCCAGGCCGGGCGCTCAGGCCAATCAACCCAAGGCTAATTGGCATTGGACATTTGGGTTGAGGGTGTCTCTCGTGCGGTCTCTGCCGGGATACTTATTATGCTCATGCACCCAGCCCTGGGGCGCCAGCACAGGGTCAGCCTCCTTCGGCAAGTGCGCCCAACCCACGTACAATGGCGTCGTTGTGGGGAAACACTCGCTGCTTTGGAAAGAGTCAGCACTGATTCGCCTGACTCTCTAGTGCGGGGGCACATCCACAGCAGGCCATTGGCCGGATGGGGGCAAATATCTGGGGAAGAAAACTTACGCGGTGAGGAAGGTTAGCCTTTTCTCTCATTCCACCCCTTTACCCCGGCTTGCTCCAGGTTTCCTCCAGGTTTTCCTCCACGTTAGGTGATCATTGCCCGCTGAGGGACAAGGTGCCTTGGTTCTCTCGTGGATTTTTACCTTCTTTAATATAGCTCTCGCACCCCGTTCTCGAGGTTTCAGGAGGGAATTTTGGCGCTCTCTGGTTTCTCTTCTCTCTGCCGTCGACAACCGCATCATTGGTTTGATCCGAGGTGGCCTTCTCCTGGATCTAAAGTCAATCAGCATCAGCATCAGCATCAGCAGCAGCAGCAGCAGTATCGTTGTCGACAGCAGCATCAACACAAGCAACTGTCTTGTCTTGTGTGTGTTTTCCCCGGGACATGACGAACCAATCGAGATTCTCCGTCCCGGCTCCGTCATCTCTCGGCGCTCTTCTTGGTGTCATTTTGCGGTGAGGTCTGCGCGCCGGAGATTCGGACCAGTTTATCGAGTTTGGGAGGCTGCTGCCGTGCTCACTGCTCGCTCCCACTGCCCATTTTCTCCCGCCGATCAGACGATATTGTACGACTGCTTGTGTGTGTGTCGGTTCAATGCCCTCACCTGCGCCCAAGACAACGCCTCCACCACCCCGGCCTGAAGCCCATGTTGCACCTATTGGGTGGTAAGCAATCCCCTTTCTGCCTTGTTCTTTTGCCGTCCCCTGGACTTACCCCTGGTCTGTCCTACCGTGCCTTCGTCACTATCACACAATCACGCATGCACGCACGCCCCGTACGCCCGTGATGCTGACCAGATTCTTTGGAACCTTACAGCCAAAGCTGCCGGGATCAGCACTTGAAGTGTAAGTCTTCTCACCCTCTGAGACTACCCCGGATTCTTCCCCAGATTTTCATCATCTCGAGCCAGATTGGCGCAAAACCAACATGGGGCGGGCCATGTGGGCTGTCGGGAGATGCTCCGATTCATTCCGGTGGCCCTCTTCCCGACTCTGCCCCCGTCCACGCTGCCGGATCCACCTCCGCAAATTCAGTGGATGCCCACCCCTCTGCACTCCCGCCCCGTTGGTGCCCACCACGTACGACTGCGGCTAATCATTGGACCGCATAGGTGATCGCGTCACTCCCATTTGTGGACGCTGTGCGGCCAACAACAAAGAGTGCACGAGAGGCTACAAGTTCCGGATCAAGAATGGTACAACATCCTGATCCACCGTGATGCCGCCTGGAATGCACAGGCATGGTGTTGAGGCTTGTTGCTGACCCTGACTGGTGTCCGCAGGACCTTTCTCCAAGAAGCAGAGATGGATCCGGACTCCTAGAAGGTGTAAGTCTTTCCCTCAGTCCTTTCTCAGTCAATGTCAAGAATTACTGCTGACCTCCCCAAGTGAGATTCATCGACGAGACCGGCGTCGCCTCTGGCGACGTCGAGGAATCTCCAGCCGACGCCTTTCAAGATGACTGGCCAGACTCTCACTCGGAGGGCTCAGGCACCTTTAACACTGCTGCCACCGTCTTGACGGATGCAAGCGCACCCCTTCCGATACAGGCGTACCCAACCCCGCCAGAAATATCCGTCGGCATTGTGAGACCACATTCGCCTACTGATCGCTTCATCCCACACGATGACCATGTCTTGTCACCAGACAGGTGTCTGCCGCCATTTCAGAACCTGACGGTGGCTGAACCGATGCCCCCTGCCATGCACATGGTACTTCCTTTCGAGGTCGAGACGGAAGATCCGGCAGTGCAGGCAATGAGAGCCAGGATCTACCGTGACGTAGACACCTGGCCCCTCGAAACCCGAGAAGAGGCCATGCTCTTCCGTCACTACGTCCAAAAGCTGTCGATATGGGTGAGTTGCAACCACCCCCCCTCCCCCTAAGGAAATGCTTTCCCCGGCTGACTGTTCTCAAACACCGCAGCTCGACGTTTGTGATCTATGTCAGTCCTTCGAGACGGTAGTGCCGCCACGAGCAGGCCGGTGCAGAGTCCTCCTAAACGCTATCTTTGCCCTCGCTGCAAAGCACCTCGCCCACACCACCGACTACGATCCTTACGCCTCGGATCGCTACCATCAGGAATGCCTCAGTGTGCTCATCCCCATCCTCAACCACGAGCATCACATCTTGTCGGATGAGAACCTCTTCGCAGCGACCATC
This sequence comes from Dendrostoma leiphaemia, assembly GCA_026120015.1. Taxonomy (NCBI): domain Eukaryota; kingdom Fungi; phylum Ascomycota; class Sordariomycetes; order Diaporthales; family Erythrogloeaceae; genus Dendrostoma; species Dendrostoma leiphaemia. Next base: position 129,701 of record JALRMF010000073.1, read on the forward strand.
ATCCTGCGCGTCTGGGAGGAGATGGAGGTCAAGGCCTCGGGCGTTGACGCCCACAGCTACCTCCTTGGCATTCAGGCCTTTGTGCACCACGGCACGGGCGGCGACGGCAGCCGCTATCTCATGCCCGGCTCCTTGAGCGGCGCCGCGTTCTGGGTCGGGCTGCGGCAGGAGATCTATAGCGCCGTCATGAACCAGGAGCCCGTGCGCATCAACCTGGTGCACTCACTCGTCGACCGCACACTCATCCCGACGGACGACTATGGCTGGGCGAACAGGGCAGTGGTGCACTGCGCCGATGTGTTGAACTTCTGCTTTGGCGAGGGCGGGCAGGGTTCGCTGGGCCGAGCGGGCGGGCAGGAGTGGTGGAATGAGTTGGACGAGTACAACAAGTCGTGGACGGGCAGTCTGCCCTCCAGCTTCACGCCAATATTCCAGCGGGAGCCCGATGCGGAACAGGGCGAGGTGTTCCCAGAGATATGGTATCAGAGCGCCTGTCATGGTGAGTCCCACTCTATTGTCTGTCGGCCACCGCCATCAAAAAAATGGTCTGATCTTGGTATGAGATGGCATGTTTGCTAACGCCCTGGCGCAGCGCTCGGAGTACAGCACCACATATTGGCGGAGTTGTTCCTCGTAAGCTTTGACCCGAAAATTCCCCGAATGGGAGCGCAGAGGAAAGAAGCGGCGAAGCGTATGAATGTGAGTAACTGGCCCACCAGTCGACCAACATGGTGTCTCGGCTTTCACAGTTACATCCCATGGGAGAGAACGTATCGACTGATAGCACTGCAGGATCGAATACAGAACCTCGTCAGGAGAGTCTGTGGCATCGGACTATGCAATCAATGGACGCCGCCAAGCATGTTCACGGCGTGCATGGCCATTGCAGCGTGTAAGTCACCCTCCTTCGTTTTGTCTACGGCCGGCCATCAGTTTCCTGTTTCGTACAGCCCAGCTTAGCAGATAGATTGAACCAACTTACTAATGCGGCGTGTAGTCGGAGATCAATTCCATGACCGGAAAGACCAGGAAGCATGCCTGGACATTCTCAAGAGGACGGAAAAGGACCACGCCCGGCCCACAGAGGCCGTCCAGAAGCAGATGATGAAGTCATGGGACATCAGTGAGCCCATAGAGAGCTGCTAATGATACCATGCCAAGGGATCGTGCAGACGAATAGTCAACGAATAGACGATGATGAGCACGATAGTCGATTTGAGTGCCGTACCGGCGTAAGCGTACCCGTCGCGCAAGGTCCAGACCTGCGTGTGTAGCTGATCGAGTGACTGGCTGACCGACTGGGCGGCTGGACTCCGTGGTGTGGATACGGCTGTGTGAGGCCGCGAAGCCCGTAAATACGACGACAGCCAAGGGCCAGGTTCAATGTCGCTAAAGACTTGTTCCAGAAAATCTCTGCGTCACAGGGCCGGCACATAGGGTCAGCTAGGCCTGCGACGCGGAAGACTCTGGAGACTTTCCCCTGCCCCCAAAAAAAGAGGTGTGGTTGAAGCCAAAGAGAAAGACTGAAACTTGGAGAGACTGCGGCCCGGGACTGTGGCCGTTGCCCAAATCTAACGGCCGGGTTGGAGCGCTCGGGGATTTTGACCATTTTCAAGAGATGCGGCTCGTTTGGGACGTCCCACAATAGACTGGTTGGTCGAGTGTACGGAATATTCCACTAAGTAGCCGCACGAGCGGAGCAGGCCAAGAACCTCTAGTACCCGCTCGCCCAAGATGGTCAAAATCGCCGAGGCTGAAGTAGACGTCGTACAAGGGTCGCACGACATCCCAGATCCGAAAGTCTGGGGTAGGGAGATCTCTCCATGATTTGGCACGCAGCGATGTCAGACACGCATGCCCAGCAATGCCCCCATTCTTTGAGATTTCGATGGAGATACATGGGTACTTTACACGTCAGGCGAAAGGGGGGGTCACCAGGTTGATAACGGGGTCTCGGCCAAGAATGACATCTTTCAGTGTGCATCGGATAGGCCGTCGAGCCTATGAACTGGCGTGGATTTCACAGTCTCCTCTGGTCCGTCACTTCGGTCTGAGTACCATAGTACCTGTCCCCGCCTAGGCCTCTCGCCTCATGAGGAAGTCTTCACCTGGCTGCCTGGCCCAAGTCCTCCCAGTGTCATCCTGGTAGATCAACTCCATAGGAGATGTGCAAAGGCAACTTTCTCCGCTTCGCCATCCACTCGCAAGGGTAAGAGTACCCGACATCAAGAACGTCGCTTGATATCTGAATGTGCTTTTCCGGCTTCACTGGAACAAGGCTCTGCGTATATCAACCTTCATCAACCTCATCCTCAACCTCTGTCTAAATCGTTTTCATATTTTCCAGAAACCTTACAAGACACATCGCCCTCACAAACACAACCTCTTATCACCCATCCATACACACATACACTCACTCACACATATACACATCGCCCACAATGGCCCCAGCAGCCACCAACGACTACGCCGTCAAGTCGGGCGCGGAGTTGGACGCCATCTCGGACAAGATCGACGCCGTCAACGTTCTCAAGGACCAGGCGCGCCAGACCATGGCCGCCGAGCTGGGCAACTACGACGAGTCGTCCAAGTTCGACGCCGAGAAGGACAAGACGGGCTTCCGCCAGTTCGAGGACGCCTGCGACCGCGTCAAGAACTTCTACGCCGAGCAGCACGAGAAGCAGACGGTCGCCTACAACCTGGCGGCGCGCGCCCGCTTCAACTCGGCCTCGCGCGAGCGCGTCGAGATGACCATCTGGGAGGCCATGGAGAAGCTCGAGACGCTCGTCGACGAGAGCGACCCGGACACGAGCGTGGGCCAGATCGCCCACCTGCTGCAGAGCGCCGAGGCCATGCGCCGGGACGGCAAGCCCCGCTGGATGCAGGTCACGGGCCTCATCCATGACCTGGGCAAGCTCATGTTCTTCTACGACGGGGGCGCCGAGGGCCAGTGGGCCGTCGTCGGCGACACCTTCCCAGTCGGCTGCGCCTTCGACGACCGGATCGTCCTGTCGCAGTCGTTCAAGAACAACCCGGACTACGACCACCCCGTCTACAGCACCAAGTACGGCATCTACTCGCCCGGCTGCGGCATGGAGAACGTCATGCTCAGCTGGGGACACGACGAGTACCTGTACCACGTCGTCAAGGACCAGAGCGTGCTGCCTGATGAGGCCCTGGCGATGATCCGTTACCACTCCTTTTACCCATGGCACAACGAGGGCGCGTATAGGGACTTCATGTGCCCAAAGGACCACGAGATGTTGAAGGCTGTCAAGGCCTTCAACCCTTATGATTTGTACAGCAAGAGCGACGGCATGCCCAGCGTCGAGGAGCTCAAGGTTAGTCCAAACATTCCGAGACACTTACATCACGGAAGAGGCCCTGCTGACCACATGCTACCTTAGCCTTACTATCTGGAGCTCATCGATGAGTTCTTCCCCCAGAAGGTCGTCAAGTGGTGAGCGGCTCGCTAGAGTACGCCGATGGGCAGATGCTTGGACAAATATTATGATAAAGAGCGTTGCATTTCACTTGGTTTTATTGTATGGGATGGCTTCATGATGCTGCGCGGCCTTGTATCCGCGAAGAGAGTCCTAGTGACGAATGGTACCGACGTCTGGTCCGGATTGTCTGATAGACATGACAGAAATTCATGACAATATGAAACATGCCTTCGCGTCCCGGAGCAATTCTCGACGTCCGACCTATGCGTACGCCACCTGGGTAGACCGCCGAGACCGCCGCCCTCCCGCGATCAGCCCTGCCAGTCGTGATGCATTGCTGGTCCCCATGTGCTTCTGCTTCTTCCAAGTTTATCCGTCTCATGGTTCCATGTTCACCTCATTTGATGAAAACTGCTCATCTTGACAAATCCTTGAGGATCATTGCCCGCTCGTCCTGGCTGTCTGCACACCATCCTGTTCACCAACCCAGTTCCTTGACAGATCACCGCCTCTGAAGGTATCCGCTGCGCATGTGGATTTTCATGTATTTCGCATTCAGGACAGTATTGCTGCTTCAGGTCGCTTTGGTAGTCATGACTGCTTCAATGTCACTGAGAATGATCGTCGTCATTTATCAACAGCTTGGAAGATATCTTGGGGCAACCTTGCAGAGAGTGCGATTCAGAGGCAATCTATAACACTTCGAAACAGGTAAAGCCCGCAGAATAAAGGAAGACGATCCCATCCCTCGTATGACGAGCGCCGACAGTAAGGAAACCTGTCTCATAATCATGACACCCGCCTCGACAGCCTGCAAGAAATCCCCCTGGTCCACAAGTGACCTGGAAGCAAGTCCTCAAGGGGTGGGTGTGAGCTTTCCATCCTCGACAGTCTCCGCAGGCGGAGCCTTCTCGTCCAAACCTTCCTGTCTACGGACCTCTGCCAGCGCCTGCTCTTGAATGGTCGTTTGGTAGCTCTTAAACTTCCATGGCGAGACTCTGTTGGCAAAGAGCTCGTCGATCTCCTCGAGGGTCCGCCCCTTCAGCTCAGGTATGAAGAAGAAAAAGAAGAGCATACAGATGAGGTTGGAGACGGCCCACAGGTATCCGTATTTTGCGCCCTGTGGGGATTGTTGTCAGCCGGTGAAGCAAGGCAAACAGGCGGTGGCAGCTTACCCAGTTAAGATTGGAGGGATTGATGAAGTACGGGGAGCAGAACCCGGCAAGCCACGCAAAGAAGTACCCAATGCTGATCGCAGACCCCACGGTCCAAGACCTCAGCCGCGTACTGACCAACTCCGTCGCCACCGGATAGCTCGCGTCGCCAACAAAGGCGTTATATGTAAACATGTACAGCGCCATGAAAGCGATGAGGCTGTTGTTCCCAGCCGCGGTTCCCACAGCGTTCACACTCCCAGCGCCAATGCCAAGGCCCAGCATCCACGCGCCCTGGAGAGCCGCGCCAATGGTCAAAATCATCCGCCGGCCGACGACGTGCCTCATGAGGTACATGCCGAAGTTCGCGCCCACCAGGCCCAGGCAGGTATTCAGAATCGAGTAGTGGAAGGCCTTGGCAGTGGACAGGCCGGCAACCTGAAGAAAGTATGTGCTATAGCTGATGACAAACCAGGAGCCCGAGCCAGGTTGGCTCAGGATCACCCCGTAGCAGAGGAGTGTACGCCTGAGCTCGGTCCCGCGGAACTGGTCCAGAGGCCCGACTGTGCTAGCAGCGCGCTTCTCCTCCTCGATGCCCTTGACCATCTCGACCCATTCCAGCTCGAACTCCTCCGGCCGCAGCGAGTCACCCCGCAGCGTCTTGAGGGCTCGCCGACCCTGCTCCATCCTGCCTCTGTTGACGAGGTAGCGCGGGGACTCGGGGACGAAGAACAGGCCGACGGCCAAGACGACGGGCACGACGAACAGGATGCCGACGGGGATCTGGTAGCTCGCCTTGTCCAGCCTGGCCTGCGTGGCATTCGTCACCACCGCGCCGACGATGCTCCCGATGTTGACCCACTCCGAGAACAGGGCCACCATCACGGCACGAAGGTGCGCTGGGCTGGCCTCGGCCGTGTAAATGTTTGAGAAGGTGACCAGAAAGCCATTGCCCATGCCGAGGACGAGACGGCCGAGATAGACGACGCCCTTGTCCGTGGTGCCGATCTGGATCGCGCAGCCGACGGCCGTCAGCAGACAGGCGAACCAGAGCGCGGTCTTGCGTCCGCAGAAGTGGGCAAAGCTTCCAGCTGTGAGTGACGTGAGGAAGGCCCCGAGGGTCAGCAGTGAGCTGATAAGCTGTTGGAAGGTTCCCTATGCGATCATCATGTCTCTTTAGCGATCGAAGCCCTGCGAGGTTTGCATGTTGCCTCCCGCTACTTACACCGATGGCGTATCCGCCCGCCGCGGTGGGATCAGGGTACCCGAACACGACCAGGAAACCAGGCATGGCCTGTAGGCTTCCGATGACAGCCGAGTCAAGGCCGTATTGCATGTTAGCAATAGCCACCGTGGCGCATATTAGCAGGCATTTTCTGTTTGCCCACAGAGACGTCTCAGGAACATGTGCTTCTCTCATTGTGTCTGTAAGGACTGTTTCAACACAACACACTCGCGGCACTGATCCGGGGTGGCGATATCGAGAGTTCCAACAGCGTTGTCAGTCGCGTGGAGTTGTTTATTATTTGAGATGAGACATCATGAGAAGAGGCATCACGCCCACATATCTGGTCTCCGTCGAGTTTTGAGCGCCTGCTCGGTACCGTGATCCATAGTGCGTTCATGACCATCACTGCTAGACTTGGCTTGGCACCTTGCAGTCCGTCCTGCTCGTCCCCGCATCGCCCACACATCTTGGAATGGCGGAGGTGAATGGGCAGCAGCCTGGACTTCCTGCACTATGCATACTGTACCGTGGTAACCCTGTTCACGTACGCTCGCACCTTGCCGCCATGGGCAATAAAGCTGACCACCACCTGGGCAGCGAGGCGAGGCTCACCCCGCAATTCGGCAGTTCATCCCGTGTTCATGCACATCAGCAGCCACTGTCTGCTCATTTCAACGGAGTGCTTAGTGACCAATTTGCCAAGCTGGTGGTTCTCGCTGTCTGCACAGGGCAGGCCACGTGCTTTCTGGCACCAATTCAATGCCTCTTGGCCCATAGGTACTCGACATTCTGAAAAAGCCATTACGGCTTCCTCTTCCTGTATAGGGAGAGACGACTTTTCAAACGGTTGACGCATCAAATTCTCCGCTTCGAGAACCACACGCGGAACTTATGGCCCATTAGAGTGAATGCCACTGCTGAGGTTGTGGGCTATAACCCTCCTCTCGTCTTTTCAATGCTACTTCGTTTGTCCCTTCACCAGATTTACCGCCCCTATCACTTCACAGACCTGGAGTCTTGGCTCTTGCTTCGATATCGCTTTCATGTGAGTGTTGTGTTTGCTCTGGCTCTCAAGCTGCTTTATATAATGACTTCGACACTTTCAAATGCTCAGCGTCTATGCTAGATTTGCTTCTGGAACAGCGTGCAGGAAAGAAAGGACGGAATTCACGTTACAGGATACCTCTGTCACCACCCAGAAGAGCCTATGTATGGCTCTACGATGCTAGTCACATCCCTGAGGTCGATCGTCTCTGACTCTTGCTCAAGTTCCATCATGAGACTATCCCAATCTTGATGTGCCATCGGCATATCTAAACTAATGGCTGCGTGACCAGGGTTCTTTGCCCCAGAACTATTGTCTGCATTACCAGAGACAGGAAAATGGCCAGCCGAAAACCTTCTTGGAGGCCCCTCGTGTCCCATTGCGCCGTCTTGCGAGCCCAGGACGACTGTTGTAGCTATATGTCTGAGTCTTTCACAAGCATCATACATCTTACTGGCAGTCGGTGATCTGGCTGTCTCCGGCGCCAGGACCGAAACTGCAGAGGACAGAAGAGCTAGGTCGGCGTCAGAGGACGTGGCGATAGCGTTGCCGGCGAGTACAATGAAAGGCACAAATGGCACAAAGGACAAGATGCTATACTTATTTATCAGCTATTGCTTGATGAGACCCACGCCTACGTGCCGACTCACAAATTCAAGAAGTCCCCCCATCCGGAAGGGTCACTAGCAAGAATACCTAGGTATGCTCGCCGGCTCTCACCAGCCTTGACAGAGCCGATCTTGCAGAGTCTATGCATTCTTTGGAACATTGCAGCGGATGAGTCTGCATGGAAGTGGGCCGAATTTTTTGATAAACGATGGTCATGAGAGAGTATATGATGATCTCAAGAATGACGGCCGTCCAGTGAAACATCTCATTCCAGTTCGTATCGTCGCACTTGTTCTGGATCTCAATATTAGCTGGATAGAATGGAGGCAGAGTGGGAGATACTCGTACAGCTTTGACAGAATCGAGGAGGCTTCTAAGCCTGGCTGCAAAGTCATTAACGTGCTGAGCCCGGACCCGTTGGGATGCACGTTGAGCATTTGCGGAGAAAAGTGATTGTTGGACTTCTCCCATGATAACTGTGCAGTCTCCGAAAGCACCGTATAGCCAGTGCCCATCAAAATCAATATCTCAAGCACATTGATAATTCCATGCGAGGACTCACAAATCAGAGGCGCCGATTCGATGTTGAAGATCAAGCGGGAATTCGGTTGCCACATCATACTTCTGAATGACAGGAGTTCTGCCACATGTCATCGCCAACCCTTTGTCCCATGAGTAGAGGTACCAGAAGATGAGGCGTTTCTGCCAGACGTCTCGGCTTTTGTCACCGCCAGACAGGCGATGGAAACCCAAATCTAACGCAGCCCTCGCGGCGTTGCTCATCACCCTCCACGCGATCGTGCTGTGTCCTCTCTTGATGTAGAAAGTGCCCTGACCGGTCAGGACAATCCTTCCATTCTTCTTCTTGACCACAAACTTACCAAAAGTGCCAAAGCGCGGCATGACTCAATAGACGGCTCTGAGCATAAACGCAGGCTTTGCATTGCCCCTTCACAATTCCGCTCCAGCGGGCCTGCGTATGAGCGCATAGCTTCCACCGATGTGCTCATACGCCCACAATCGGCATCTCCAACACCAGTGAAGAGATAATAGAGACCGACGTTGACGCAAATCCAACACCACACCGAGACTGGTTCGGTGGCAAAGTATACCTTTCGGCATAAGTCTGCAAAGTCTTCCTCTTGAAGGAACGGAACATCGAAAAAGAACCTCTGTTTCTGAAGCTTTGAAAGTCGGAGAAGCTTTAAAACGATGTCTACCGGGGGCAACGGTAGACTTTCATGTTCAAAGTTGGATACCTTGAGTAGGCCAGAGGTATCAGGAGTATCGGCCGTTGACGAACTGCGTAGCGGATATTGAGGATTTCCACGGTATTCTGACCCGGAACGCTGCACCGTGAGAAGTTCAGAAGCTTCAAAGGTTGCTTCTAGTGCACGCTCCACAACTGTTGCGTGTGACTGGAATGAGGAGTCGCCGTTGTAGTCCTCCTGAACACTGGACAGGTGTGGAATCTTGTCATCAATCAAAGACTGTGAAGTATTTTGGGCATCATTACTCTCTCTGGTGGTGACATTAGGTACTGCTTCTTTCTGCGTCACCAAGTTCTGCAGCATGTCCTTCACATTGCAGAGCTGGCGACTGACGTCTTGCATCGCCTCGTCATATTTCGAGGATAACAACACTCGCTGCCGCTTCTCTGGCGGAAGGCGAGTGGTCTGGCATGATACCTTCAGCGTGATACAACTCGCGCATGGTGACTTCTTGTCGCATTTTGTCTACTCTCTGGCGTCAGCCACAGACTTGGTGAGTCAAGCAGGTCGCGTACCTTTCGTGCTTTGCAATTATCGCACTCAATGAGCCCCTCGTTAGTACACTTGTTATGTAATATGGTATCATATGGGGGTCTTGAACATTTTCAGATTTTTTGAGAGTTTCTTACTGCTTGTCTTCGGCCCATAGGGACTTTGTGCTCTGTGTCACTCATTCTTTTTTTTGGGGGGGGGTGGGGGGGCGGATGTTGCGCTGGGAGAGGACGTTCGGGGAGCTCGGACTGCGAAACCTCGGACAGTGGGATATTGGTGACTGAAATTTACATTAGTCTTGGGATCTCTAGTACAGCTAGCTCGTCGGATCCCTAGGCCTCCGACGACTGTCGTCAGCCGCGTCCGAAGGATTCAGCCTACGTACGCTGGGGCTGGCCCGGGTATCATCCAGACGCGTCGGTTTTGACGCTACAGTGCTTCAAGGCCGCTATTGGTATCTGCAATCGCAAGTATGGCCATGCAGGCGGTTGAATCTCAAACATAGCGCGACTAATGAGCCGCTGAGAATCGCTACCCTCAAGGGCCGGAGTATGGCTGGAAAATCGGGTTGCCATGAGGCTAATAGACAAAATTCAACACCCCGGGCTAAAGTCCTCTGCGTTAAACTTATACTGGAATTTGTTCTCAAGGCCATGAGTTATTCACTGCGCCAATCTATATTTTGTAATAAATCAACATGCGGTAAATGTGAATTTGATACATGCACAGTGTTGTCCAAGATCTGGTGGCGTGCCGCTGCTCAAGCCTCAAAAGAGCTGCGGGCAAATCGAAGACTAAGGTAATGAGTTTCAGAGAAGAGAGCTGAATCTAATCTTCGTTCAAGAGTGGTCCCAAGAATCCAATACGCAGATATTGAGCACAGCTTGGCACTCCGTGACTATGGACAATTGTTCCTGGCTCTCGATGACTAGACAGCTACACAGTCAGGTAGATGTATAACACATCAAGCATTCCAAGAAAAGCAATACGTGTATAAACCTGAGTACTATTCAGAGCCGCTGACAACAAGTTGTGTCACAACCCATCCGTCAAACGGAGTATGGACACAACGTAAAATGCCTGTCATGCACAACACCCCATACGTTTACGTGGGTACCTAGGGTAAGTTCCCTACATGAATACGACTCAAGTCTACACTGGGGATCACTCGTATCCCACCTGTGCCAAATCCCGACTCAATCATCCGCCTTGCCATGTGCTCCAGCTCTTCGAGACTGCTATGACGAGGCCAAGATAGCCGATGCTTCCGCCAGCTGCTGCTGCGTCGGACGGTTCACGATCATGAGGTATAGTACATCCTTCAACCAGAATAAGCACATCTGGGGACAAAACACATGGGCAACACTTACCTTCTGCAAGAGAGTCAATCCTCCCGACAGCAACGGAAGGACGCCGTTGCCAGCTTTGCGGAGACCCTGACCGTCACCCATTGACGAGCTGGCCCCTAAACCACTGGCGGGCTGTCTCGCGCTGTTTCCGGGCCCCTCGTCTGGACGGCTTCTTGAGATCAATTGTATGGCTGGAAATTGCAGGCGTCCCCCGGTCGCCAAGGCCAGAGGATCGCCACTGCTCGCAGGGTGATTTGGGTCCGAGTACCTAGAGTTGAACGTGCCTTTTGGACCGGTGTTCGCTACACAATTCTGCGGGTTGCGGCCGGCCCATTTGGCCCGTGCTCTTCTGTCCATGTACTCTTCGACGAAGTTGGACGACAGCTTCAGAGCACCTGGCTTCTTCGCTTGTCCGCCGTCCGCTACCCGACCGTCGAGCCCCGGAAAGATCAGAGGTGCCGTCTCGGGCCACGCGAAGGACCAGACCCCATCCGACGGGCCCAATCTGTGCTTCATCTTCTTGAGCCCGCCGCTCTCGCTCTTGCACACCGCCGACGAGACCAAGGAGCTCGTCTCGAAACTGGCCACTGTAAGCATCTCGGCTGGCTGACTCGGTTTCCAGGTCACGACGATGGCGACGAGCCCCCTTGGCCCGAAAAAAGACTTGTTGATCTTGTCAAGGAAGTTGTTCGTTTTGACCCTGCTGTGGATCTCGTCGCCTATATCTGTGGCCACCTGGATAGCGATGGAGACAAGGACGGCCAAGTGATCAGGGGCAGCGAACCCGGCGATGGACGCCAGGTTAAGGGCTTGGATCAGACCGCTGGGCTGGACGGCCTTGTTCATTTTATTGATGAAATCGAGAAAGGTCGCCTGATCGATTCCGACGTCGTCAAGCACAGGCGCATATGCGCGGACAAAACCTCTTGACCGCTTTCCAGGTCGTCGTTGGGTGATGAGGACTGGCAAAGCGAGCTCTGGGGGTCGCACTGCACGAGGGGCCGGCGGAGGGTGGCTGTCCAAGGACGACTCGGCAAGCCGAGGAAGATGTGTCTCACTGACTGATGCAGAATACGGCGGGAGCACCTTGGACTCGTGGAGAAACTGATCTTGTGCTTCATCTAACTCCCAAGCCGCCTCATGCATTTGCTGGGGAATGCCAGATGAATAGTACGCATCGAGGTCATCGTGTTCGTCGTCTAGATTGTTGCGATTGTCTTGATTGTCCTGTTGGTGGGTGAGCGATGGATGCTGTGATTCGTCCTCTCCATCATTGATACCCGGTTCTGCTGCCTTCTTCTCCTTGCGGTGGTGGTAGACTTCAGCTGCGAGGCCAATGCCAGAAGCTAGACCTCTGAACACTTTTCGGCTCAAGGGATCAACCAGAGAAAACGGTGTGCCACTGCTACCACCTTGGTGTCGTTGCCCCGAGCCCGGAGCGTCAGGTTCAGAAATGCGCCTTTCGACGGTGTCTTGCCCGAGCCCACCTGTAGACATCGTTTCGTGTACTTAGATCGTTGGGCAGATTGCTGAGTAGGTCCGTCAGAACGCAGTACTTATCTGTGATCAACGACCAGGAATGAATGGGTAAAGCACTGAAGCTGAGGGTCCAAGAGTCTCCGAGCTTCTGGAGATCCAAAGACAGGCCCCGGTGAATGCAGAGGGTCGATTCTGTCACGTAGCACATATTCAAGACAAGGTGCTATAATTCGCCTGGCTTAATAATAGATACATACAGAGACTATGTCTGACCTCTACAAATTACGGATTACAGTACTTGGTATGGTACTAGTACATGTACATAGGATCGTTGCACGAGGCTGAGCTTAGCGTCTTGGCAACAGTATTGTCCTATTCGGGCCAAGTGTGATGCGCGTCACCCGCGACGCATTGCCGCACCGCTCCCATCAAATAGGAAATCCATGTGGATGTTGGAAGGGAGGCAGGAACCCGAGGCAGCCGCACTCTTTGAGAGGGAGATTGGGTCAAACGCCTTCTGGTGATGAATTAAAACCACGGCGTCTATCCCGACTTTGAGAGCACCAAGGTCCAAACCACGCAGGCCCGATTGCAGTAAGTATCTTTTCCTCATCCCAAACGCTAGCATATAGTCTCTCCTCGTGTCTGGACGAATTGCTTACCAGTAGTGATCGCCCCATCAGTCGCATTTTGGCGCCTTTGTCTCCCCCCCCCCTTTTGTTTTTCTTCTTTTCCTTCTTGCGTTTTTGGTTTTGGTTTTCACTGATTTTATTCCCACAAGCGCCGCTCGATTTCTCACTTCCGAGGCTGTCAACCACACCCTACCTACTCTGGTCCATTCTTGAACATGGCCCAAAGAGATCCCAGTAAGAACCGAAGCTTTCGGATTGGAGCTTTGAGCCACGGCAGCTGCTGATCTGACTAAGTCCCGTACAGTCTGTACATTTACGCTCCCAACACCGGAGCGCCCATTTTCTTCGCCATCGCCTTTGGTATCTCCGCTCTCTTCCACATATGGCAGTGCAGGTAGGTCTACCATCTCACCCCTTCACTCGTCAAGTCGATGTTTAAATCAGCTCTCCTGACGCACGCTTGCTGCCTCCAGCCGCTACAAAGCCTGGGGGCTGATCGGACTGCACCCCATCTGTGCGGTCATGTTCACTGTTGGCTACGCGCTGCGCGAGTACGGGGCACACAACTATCTGTACAAGGTGGATGACACGAAGCCACTGATTCTCTACGTCCTCAGTCAGGTGTTCATATACGTTGGCCCGTACGTTCAAGGTTGCTCACAACAACCATCCCCCCCCCCGCCCCTTTTCCCAAGCTGGGGTATAAAGCTGTCGGCTGCCTGGGTCTGATCCGTCGTGCTCAAACTTCAGTCCGCTTCTCGAACTCGCCAATTACCATGTGCTTGGGAGAATCTTCTACTATGTCCCATACTTTGCGCCCATCCCACCTGGCAGAGTTCTGACCACCTTCGGCGTATTGATGGCTGCTGTGGAGCTCCTGAATGCTCTAGGCGTCGCGTTGGCCTCCAATGCGAAGTCGGGGCCCGAGACGGAGGCGATAGGAAGCGATTTGATCGTGGCTGCCATCAGCATCCAGCTCGTGGTCATCATCACCTTCGGCGTCCTCGCGGGAATATTCCACGCACGGTGCGTCAAGGCCGGGTTATTCTCTCGTAATGTCAAGACTGTCCTGACAACACTGTACGCGAGTATGGTCCTGATCTTTGTCCGCTGCGTTTACCGTCTTGTCGAGCACACCGGCTCTAACAAGATCGACATTTCCGACCTGGACTCGCTGCGAACACTGAGCCCTCTTTATCGATTTGAGCTTTTCTTCTACATTTTTGAGTCCAGCCTCATGCTGGTCAACTCTACTCTGTGGAACGTATGGAATCCGGGTCGCTTTCTCCCCAAGGACTACCATGTTTACATGGCACGGGATGGGTCCGAAGTCGAGGGTCAAAAGGACCAGGATAAACGCCCGCTGTTGGCCAAGGCAGCAAATATAGCTACTTTTGGCCTCTTATTCCAGAGGAAAAGGCGAGACTACGCGGCCCAGGAGCTTGCTGAGTACGAAAGTGGTAGTCAGATGACAGCATCCGGCCATCGTGACATGAGCCAATCGGCCTAGCGCGGCTAGACCAATGGAAAGGCAGACATGATCATACGGAAGAGAGGCGCGGGGGAAATTAAGGTGCTGATGCACGGGAATTGGATCTTCTAAGTCTGTTCTCGATGCTAACATCGACGCACTGAATGCACCGACATGCTGAATTGAGCCTGTACACTAGGCCAGGAGGAGGTTAACATGGACAATAGAGATTGGTCAAAGAGATAAAGTTTTAATGTACTCAGTATTTGCAAAAAGTCTTCTTTACACTTAATACTGCCCGAGATATGCCCTCTGAATATTGGTGAAGACTTCCTGTCCAGTCCTCGTGTTGAACATGACATCCCATCCACAGGGCGACATCCCGCGAAAACCAAAGTTGACGTGACCCACTCAAAATTCATTCAATCGTGTTCGCCATGCAGAATCAGTCTACTCAGCGTTCCACACAGTTCAGTCAGTTCAGTTCAAGATACTAAAACTGTTTACTGCTAAATTTAGGCCAAACTATTAACTGGGCTAAAATTTCAAGCTTACTAACTACTTAGACTATTTATTTCAATTACTCAATTAGGCAATAGAAAGGCTTACAATGCTTTAGTCTTGTTAGTCTTAATCTCTCTCTCTTTTATTTCCTTTGCTAAACTATTATAAAACCCGTTTTTAAACTAGTTTTTTAAGTATAATAGTGTTTTAATAGTTAATGCCCCTATTTAAAGCTTTTGCGAGGTTATTGTTAGCTTTTCTTAATTAAAGGTTTGCTTGCATTTAGTAAATATTGCAGAAATAAATAATATATTAAAAGCTATTTAAGATAAAGTAGGGTAGTTTTTTTAGTAATTGTGCTATTAGTAGAAAGGGTTAAATGCCCTCTTTTAATCGTTTATAAAGATAATTTTTATTTTAAGGTACCTTTAAAGCTTAGTTTTATATTGCTAGTCTTTATTATTACTTTTATTATTTGCTAAAAATAACGTTTGCTAGCCTTTTATTACTAAAGCTAACTATAGTAAAAGCGTTATAAACGATAATAAAAGCGCTTAATGCTTATTATAAAAGATTTTAAAGTTTTTTGTGATAATTTTAGCAATGCTTAGCGTAGCTTTATATATGCTATAAAGATAATATTTTAGGTATAAAATGCTAGCAGCAAAATATATTAAGCATTTAAAAAGCTTATGCTTATATTGCAATAATATTTTTATTACTTGCTATATAAAATGCTGCAAAAACTCTATGCTAGCAAACTTATAATTATTTATTGTAACGTTTAATAAAGCCTTTTCTTATAATGATTTTTGTAGGTTGATAGCTATAGCAATAGCCCGGTCCGCCTTGGACCGGAGGCATACGGCCACCAGAAGGAACCAGCTGGCCAAATGGCTAGTTGGGCCGATTTGGCCCAACGGCAATTGGAAGGGACCGTATGCGTATACGCCTAATCCCTTTGGCGTACAACGATAGTTTTCCTTCCGTTTCTTCTGCTAGATATCATTAGCAATAATAGCAAATATACTCGTTTTCACCCTTTATTTAAACCTTTTTATATATAAAGATTAACTTACCAATATTGATTAGTAGTTAAATAGTTAACTATAGATAGTAAGGTAAAAGAGATAAATTTTGCCTTAAAAACCGCTGCAACGTTTTTTAAAAAGGGTATATTACTTATAATGATAGGCTTTATGCTTTTAGCAAAAAATAATAAACGGCTTGCAAAGGGACTTTAATAAAGTTATCACTAGCAAAAAGCTATTTTTTTTAACTGTTAAAGATAGCTAAGGGACTTTAGTAAAAGTTATTACTAGCGACTTTTTTAGTGCGTCTGCAATGCAAAATAATATATAAATGACTTTAAAACCTTTTTATAAACGCTAGCGGCTTGTCTAATGCTATACTATACTCTTAAAAAAACGATTAATTTTATATAGAAATATTAAAACCTTTTATAAGGTTACAATAGCAAGCGACCAACCGGCGGACCTCTTTATTAAGTGCTTCTGCCCTTATAAAGATCTTATAATCTTTCTTGTCTTTATTATGCAATAAAGGCACTAATGGCATATATATAAATAAATACGTTAGCAACCCTAAAGCACCCTATACTGCGTTCCAACCCCTTTCTTGTTTATTTTTACTCTATTTTTAAGCGTATGCATATATGCATAATAACTTAATTTTCCCTTTGCTTTTTATCCTTTGCGTCTTATTATTATGCTATATTTATCTTAGGAATCTTTATCCTTTAAATTAAGCAATCTAAATTAGACTAATATAGTTAATCTTAGCAGTTTAAACGACCTTTTAGTTAAAGAGATAGAAACCCTAGTATTTAACTAGTTTTACAATGCTTAATAGCCTGTTTTAGTATTAAACAACCTTTTAGCAGAAATCAAAATCTCCTAAGCAATATAGCCTTTATTTAACGCCTGCTTTTAATATAAAAAGGTATAGTTAGGCGCTAGTTAAATATACCTAAATATAGCAGTTGCTAAAGCAATTGCCACCTATCTTAAGTAGTATAATAACAACCTTTTTTACTACTTTTATAAAGATTTTAATAAGTAGACCGCCAATATATTTAACGCTATCCCTTTTAACCTGCGTTATAATCTTAAGCAAGTCTTTTATTAAAATAAGGTTTATACTAGGTAAAATAATGCTTTTATTAAACTATATTTAATAGCTTTTGCTGCTTGTAAAAAACCTTTTAAGTAGGATTTAATTAAGCTTTAAAACCTAAAGCTTAACCTAAGGTTATGCGCTTATAAACGGCAGCAAGGCATTTTGCTATTAAAACTTCTTTAACCTTTATAATAAAAGGAAGCGCTTTAGCAATAGCCTTAGATTTGTTAAAAGAAACCTTGGCAAAAATGATTAAACGGCATATAATAGACTGTTAAGAAACCTTTAGCATACTCTTAAGTTAAAGAAGCTTTAGGGAGTGGCTTATAATAAAGCTTTTTGCTATTGTTGCCTTTGTTATAATTGCAATAAAACCCTTTGCAACCGCTGTCTTTATTATATATATAATAGACTATATAACGCCTATAATTAAACCTCTCAAAAGTGCCCTCTTAGTTACACTTATAATAAGACTCTTTAAAGTTGCTTTTAAAATAAGGCCCCTTTGCATTAATTTTAGTAGACTATATCATAAGACTGCGATCATTGCCCTTTAACTATCTATATATATTATATAATACCCTATTCCTAATATTAAAACTGCTTATATATTATTATAATCTCTAGCAGTATAACCTATATAAAACCCTTTCTTTACTTAAGTACCTAAACAATTATATTAATATTTAAACTTTAATTAATTTTATAAAAATATATAGCTTAGATTAAAAGTATATAAGCAAGCTATATAACTTATTAAATAATAAGCTTAAAATTTTCTTTAGTCTCTGTTAGCATGCGCAAATTAAGCTTAGCTAGTTTTACGCCGTTTTTTTAAGGATTTTAACCAGCTGCGCTTAATTATTCTATAAAAGCTATATTACCTGTTTTAATACATTTATAAAAGCTTATACTAAAATTAAACGGTATTTTAATATAAAAGTTAACTACCTTTATTATTATATAAACTAAACCTTAATAACCTTTAATAAGATTAGGTAATAAAATAAAGAAAAAGACTTTTATAAAGTTTTTGAAATTTTGCTTAATAAGCTATAATTATGCTAATGTACTTTGAAACTAAATTACGCAGGCGAATAAGCATTTAAGATTATAGTAATCAAAGCTTACTATAGAGTATATAAACTTAAATATGCTTTTTTTAAGCTTACTATTATCTGTAAGGAGTTATTTTTTAACTTATGCTTCTTAATTAAGACTTACCTTGCCTATAGTTTATAATAGCAATTAACTGCTGATAAAGTAAATAACTAATATTATTTAAACCGCTGCTATAGCAATAACTATGGCAGAGGTAGAGGCTTTTGCGGCAGTTTTTATGGCGGCTTTTGTCTGCGTAATGGCTTTTAAAGCTGTAGTAGCAATTATTATAATGACTGCCCTCCTTAGCAGTATATGCTTTAGAAGAAAAAGTGCTATGTATATAGTAAAAAAGGTTGTTGGTTAACAAAATATTCTTAAGAGGAATGCGACTGATTATATAATTAGTTTATTGCTAACTGCTAGTTTAACGGCAATAACCCTAATAGCTTTAAAATGTACCTAGCGAGTTATAAAGGTAATAAAGCAGATTAAATATAGCTGAAAGATAAGGTTAATAATAATAATAAAGACTATAAAGAAAAGACTAAAGCCTCTATTTGGCTTATAAACCAAAGCTTTCTATATTGCTTTACTAGCAATAACGTTTATTTTGCTAATAGCTTTGATATAAACGCTATGCAATTCTTTATCAAAGACTGCTATACCTAGTTATAATTTCAAAGCATATTATTTAATATAAGTGCTGCGAGGGTACCTATAGCTAGAAAAGAGCAATTCCTTGCCCTATAATAAAAAGACTCTTTTATTAAGCTTAATAAGTTAATAGCAAGATAAGCCTTAATTAAATTTAGCAAAAGATTAATAGTAAACTTAATTGGAACTATTGCTGTTAATACTTTGATTGGGCGCATTAACTTTTATGTGCTAAATGCTTTAATGCTCTTTTTACTTTGCTTTGTAGATATAGACTGCTTATGTGTTTAATTTAACAATTTAATAAACTAATTTATTTGTAATAATAAAACTATTTTTATTATATGCAAATAGGGCTATTTATGGTTTTTTTTAAGTAAGGAGGAATAGGCAAGCGTTTTTCTTATAGAAATAGAGCTATGACGCTTTTATTATTGCTTTAGCCATTTAGTAATATACTAAATTTACTAGCTGCTTAAGAAGGCTAGTTATAATAATATTGATGAAGATATACTATAGTTAATTGAGAAGTTTTGTTACTATTGCCAATTGCATAGCAACGCCTCTTAGCGCTTTAAGTTTACCTTAAAAGACAACTGCGAGTTTAATTACAAAATCTTTGCAAACATTATATATTTTAAAAGTTGCCTTATTCTTTACGTTTTAAACTCTTTAATAGCTTTCTATAGCAGCTGTTTCCTTTTATTTTTATTAGCTAAAGATATTTGGAAAGTTTTACGTTTATTATAGATTAATACCTATTAAAGACCTCTTAATGTGATTATATACAACGCTAACACTAATTTTGCCTTTATAAAGTTTAAATTAAAAGCTAGGCTAATAGAAATTATATGTAAATAAGTTTTTGTTAAAGCTTATTAGTTAATTAGCAAGTTAAAACGGTATTATACTCTACTTTAACAAGCCTTTAATATCTTATATAATAAGCTTTATAGTACAATGTTTAATAAAGCAATCTTACAAATAGCTCTTAAGGCCATTAATGATACTGTTAGACTTTATAGGCTTGTTTTTACCCTTCTTATTTTTAGCGCATACTCTTATATAATAACTAATTTAGCCCTATTGCTATTAACTATTAAAAGAGCTAAAGCGGTATAAAAGGCTATGAAAGCATTACGCAAAGTAGCAGCTAAGTGCTAAGTAAAGGGCATTTTTAATACTTAAAATAAACTATTTACTATAAATATACTTAAGCTTTTATTTTAGAGTAAGGTATAAGTTTGGCGAGAGAAAGACAGCTAGCAGAGGCTTTATAAGATTGCGGCTGTTAATAATTATAATATTATCCTTAAAATGCTTAACGAGCCTGCTATCTTTAAATTAACTATTCTCTAATTTTATTATTGCAACTCTAATATCTTTATTCCTCTTCTTCCCCTAGCGACTACTTATTGCAACTTTAATACTAACGCTTTTTTTCTTTTTCTAGCAATTAATAATAAAAACTACTAGCCTTTTAATAATGCTGCTAATGCTATTAGTGCCGTTGGCGATATAATTATAGTTGCTATAAAGCTTAAGCGAAGGAAATAACCTTTTAGCTTGAAAAATAAGCTAGCTAGCGCCTTTTTAACGAGGAAAAAAGAGAATAACTATAACTTTGCCGTTAAGTTAAAAAACAATAGCATTATAACAACTTTAAGCAAGCTGTTTAAAGCGTTTAATGCCTAAGAGGTAGATAACCTTATTAGCTGTAGCGTTTTTAGCTTTAAATGCTATAGCAAAGCTAAGCATAATAGCTATTATATCTTTAAGGCTTATATAGTATAGGAAGTTAAAGGTAAGACTACTAAGCCTTATAAGAAGTTATGCTTAGTTATATAAAGCTATAACGACAAAGAGAAAGCGTTTATTCTAACGCAGTCTTTTATAATTTAATATGCTAGCTAGCGGTTAATTTTAGCCTTTGCGCCGTTATTATTGCAAAGCAGCATAATGCTATTATTATATAACATTACCTAAGCGTATCTATAATTATAAACCAAACTTATATATATTATATTAACTACTGTTTCAGCTGTTTTATAAACCAAATACCCCTAAAATACTATTATTAAGGTAATTAAGCCACTTTATAGCATTGCTAAAGCAGGCGTTCACTAGTTTGCTATATATTAGGGCCATTATTAGGAAAAGCTTAATATATTAACCTTAACTTATAACTTATGCCTTTTAATTACTAATAAACCTTTAAAGATTTTTAGCTTTGTTAATATATAAACTAACGATACCCTTATCTTAGCTATGTTAGCTTTTTTAGCATTAAAAAACTAAAAGTTGCAAAAGGCTTAGTTTAAAGCTAAGCCTAAAACCTTTCTTTCTTCTAATACTGCTTTAGATTTCAACAACGCTATATTAATAATAAATAAAGCTAAGCTAAACCTAAAGCAAAAGGGTTAAGGCACTAAAATTATTTTTATTAATCTTAAGTTAGCTAACTAGGCTTAATAATATATAAAGCAATGTATTTATAATGCTTATATCGCCTTAATTTGCTAATTAAAAGCTTTTTTTAACTTATCTATTGCTGCCTAAATTTAAGACTTTAATAAAAGCAATTATATAAAGCTTAACGATTGTTTATAGTAGCAACTTAGTAACTTATTAAAAAGGCTATAATATATTCCTCTTAATCTGGCGATGGCTAAGCTCTTTGCATTTGTTGATGGCTTTTTAGCTGGCAATAAAGATTTAAGCTCTTAGATTAGGTTTATTCTAGCGATTGGAAATAAGACTAATATTAATGGTTAATTTATGTTAACGGGAAACCTTATACACTAGAGTTTTACTAAGTATAAAAAGGTTATTCAAAGCTCTCTAGCGTTAGAGATTTATAAGACTATTAACGCTTTTAATATTAGTCTCTTGATAGAAACGATGCTTTGCCTGATAATTAATAAACTTAGCCTTTCTATGATGCCCCTAGTTGTTTATATAAACTTATATTTTTTGTATAAGTGCCTAGTTAAATTAAGTATAACTAGGGAAAAGAGGTTAATAATTAATATAATAGCTTTATATTAATTATATAAATGGCGCAAGATTATAAAGGTATAATAGGTTAATGGCAACGATAACCCCACTAACGCTATAACAAAGGCTATATTAAATAAAGCGCTAGAATGCCTAGTTAACAATAATAAGTTAATAATATAAGTAAAGGGTTTTATTTAAAGGCTTATAAATTAGATAATAAGTATATTTCTTTTATATAGTACGATTGTTACTTGTTTCTTTTTTATTTAGGCAACTAGTTGCTTATGGCTTAAGTTTTAAACTGATTTTTTAAAGCATATAATAAAGGGTTACAAGCTGATATAAAAGACTGCTAGTGTAGGTTAATAGCTATAGCAATAGCCTAATCCGCTTTAGACCAGAGGCATACAGCCACTAGAAAAAATTAGCTAGTTAAATGGCTAGTTGGGCTAATTTGGCCTAATGGCAATTGAAAGGGACTGTACGCGTATACGCCTAATCCCTTTGGCGTACAATGATAGTTTTCCTTTCGTTCCTTCTGCTAGACATCATTAGCAACAATAGCAAATACACTCGTTTTCACCCCCCATTTAGACCTCTTCGTATACAGAGATTGACTTACCAACAATTTTATTATAGCTAGCTTGATTTTGCTGTGCCGCTGCTGCCTTAGTGTTTTTTAAGCAATTATTTTGCAATAGCATTATTTAAAAAAGAGAGATTATTATGGTTGCTATAAGGGGCTAGGTAAAAGAAAGGGCTAAGAAGATTGTAATAATTGTAAAAGCATTAAAATAAGCGTTGGTGAAATAATAATCTAGTTATGAATTTTTTTCTCTAGGTAAGTCTTGCTGCTATTAAATCTTTTAAGAAATCTGCATAGATGCTTTTTAAGGTTTTATAATAAAGATAGCATATTATAAATAGCAGCGTTATTACCTTTATAATATTTTATATAGTAGAAAAATAGCTTAAGCAATTGTGAAACACTTTTAAAAACAGCTTATTTTTATTTTGTTTAAGGAGTAATCTTTTTGCCCTTGTTATAAAGGCTTATTATAAAGTAATTAATAGCTTTTTTTATATATAACAAGCTTAAAATCTTTGCCTCTATTAAATTTTACCTTATTTGCTATGCTATCTTTACGTTAATTATTTTAATAATATTATTAGTTTAAGGATTTATTAGATTTATTAGTAATGCTAACAGTGTTATAGTAGCATTTTAAGCAATAGCTTTTGCAATAAAGCTATTAAAAAGATTTTTAATTAAATTGCTGCCGCTAGCTTAATAAGAGGCAAATTTAGGTTGCTAAAAAAGTTGCTAAAAAGCTTTAATCCTCTAAGAGCTGCCCTTGATATAAATAGCAATCTAATAGGCGTAGCAGATTAGTTTAGTTTTTTTTTTAGTAAAATTTAAGTTTATTATAAAATTGCTAGAGCGCCTGCGTTTAATTTTAGTATAGCGTTGCAAAGTTAATAGTAATAATATATTGCAAAGGTAAATTTACTTTTAGATTAGCATTTTTAGCCTTAATTTCTAAGACTGCTTTTAAGTTGCCTGCTAAAAATCCTTAGATTATAAGGTTAATTATATAGCCTTAATAGCCATACTTTTTCTCTTTGCAAAGCAAAAAGCTATTATAATAGTTTAAATTTAATATCTTACAAAATAGCAATTATATAGCTTTATCATTGGCCTTATAGTTTATAAATATAAGCTAGCCAATTCTTTTAGCTAACTTAAACTTATTTATAATTTTAGCTATATAATATGCTATATTCTCGCTAGTATAGTAGCTATTAATAAGCTTTAAAGTAATTAGTTAAGTGTGTTATTAATA
Source organism: Dendrostoma leiphaemia (assembly GCA_026120015.1). Taxonomy (NCBI): domain Eukaryota; kingdom Fungi; phylum Ascomycota; class Sordariomycetes; order Diaporthales; family Erythrogloeaceae; genus Dendrostoma; species Dendrostoma leiphaemia. The sequence continues at coordinate 153,122 of JALRMF010000073.1, forward strand.
TTGCTTATTAATAAAGTATGCAATTATAGCTAAAACCCTTTTTTAATTAAAAGAAGTTTATATATTAAAAGATAAATAGATTTTAGACTTTATATTGCAATAAAGCTATATTAAAAAACTAGTATAATTATTAAAAAAAGCTATAATAAGCTACTTTATAATAGTATTATTACTTTATAAAAGGATTTTATTTATAAGCTTAGAGTTAAAGCTATATAAGATTTAATAAAAAGAAGAGTGCTTAATACTAAAGATAGAAATGTTTTAAGTTATAATTTACTTTACTAACATTTTTTATATAATTTGCTTAAAGCTATTTATAGGCCAATTATTATTATTATAATATAAAGACGCTAAAGCAAACGCCTTGCAATGCTTTAGCCTTTTTTATTTGCGTTTATTAATAACCTTATATAAGGTAAAACCTTTAGCTATTGCTTTTTTAATAAAGTCTTTAAAAAAACCAAGGTTACAATGCCCTTAGCCAAAGGCTTTAAAATGCTTTAAAGCAAAAATAATAATATTAGTTATATTATATAATTTATATTTATAATCCTTATTACAAATATAGCAAAACTACTATTTAATTTAAGCGTTAAGTATATTATTTTTATTATTAATAACCTTTAGCAATTTTTACCTAAAGGTTTATATACTAAAAGGCTTACACTTATGCTTTTTTAGCTATAGCATTTACACTATAGCAATAAAGCTATAGATAAGTTTGCTAATAGCTTTAATATAAAAAAGGTTGCTAAGTGTACTAAATAGGTGCTAATTAGGGTTATAAGCCTTAATTTAACTTTATATAAACTAATGTTATAATAAGTAACTAAGCAAGTTAAAAGCGTTAAGAGATATTATAAGCTTTAAGAATATTAATATATATAAAAAAATAAGAGAGAGGGGAAATAAAAACCATTTAGCTAGCGAAAATATAAGCAAAACTAATTTTTATAAGCCGCTATTACATTGTCTATAAGCTGGAATTACATCTAGCAGAGCTAAAACACTAAAGCTAAAAGCAATAATGTAGATTAATACACTAAAATCAAGCTATAATATAGGGCTACTAGTCCCTATATAGGGCAACTTAAAGATTTGGCATACCAACTAGTTGGACTGCAGTCAACTGCTAAAAAAACTAACTAACTAACTATAAGGATTGATTGAAACTGTGAACTAAGACTGCTAACTGAACCGATTAAACTGAACTGTGTGGAACGCTGAGTCTACTTTGGCACAGTCTTCAACAATTCGCGAACGGCGGCTCGGTCAAGCGTGTGTGACCTTGTCCGAGGCACTTGTTGAACGGCAAGCCAGATTATGGGCACCGCATGGATGGGTAACAGAGACTGCGCGTGCACGCGAACGGCGTCAAGACGCCGATCGACCAAGTCGGTCTGGCCATCACGCAGTATTCGAGGCCCTCCGTTCGTCTTGTGCGACGGTTGGTGATCCACTAAGCAGACGACAGCGACGAGCTGCGTGCGGCCCGTCGAGATCCTCGCCCCGGTGACGACGTCCTTCACCCCTTCGCAGCTCGCGATGGCGCTCTCGACTTCCTCGAGCTGGACGGTGTGACCGCCCAGCTTGACGCGGGTGCTCAGTCTCCCCACAAAGGAGATACTATCGTCGTCGAGGTTGTATCTACCCAGGTCACCGGTTCGGAAAAGCCGCCAGCGTGCCCTCCTCTCCCCATGGGTCGACGATGCCCGCGAAGGAGGACATGATGAGACGAAGGACGGAGTGACTGCTCCAGACTCTGAGTCTTCCTCATTCGGGTCACCGCGGGCCACAACGGGACCCTCGATCACGAGTTCCCCAACACCACCGAAGGGAACCAGCTCGTCTGGTTTCTGCGGGTTGACGATCCACACGGCACAGCCTCTCGGCGTGCCGATGGTGCCCGCGCCCTGGAGACCGGGCACGACTTGGGCGGTGGTGGCCAACACCGCGGCCTCGTGTGCGGTCCAGCCGTTGAAAAGGCGAAGCGCTGAGCCCCAGGTTTCGCAGGTCCTGGGGTCAACGTTTTCGCCGGTGGAGAGCAGCGAATGTAATCCCATCACATCATCCGGGGACATGGCACGGATCGTACTGGGTGGGAGTGCCGCCCAGTCGACCTTGGCTGATCTGATGAAGGCAGAGAGATCTCCTCGGGGCGCCGTGTCGTCGGAGGGTATACAGAGACAGCCACCGCACAGGAGTGCGCCGAAAATCTCCAGAACACTGCTGCCCGACACGTGGGCGTCGAACTGGAGGATACGGCAACCTGAGTCCCAACCAAGCCGTTGAGCATGCGCTGTCAAAGATGAAACAAGATTGCGGTGCTCGAGCATGACGGCCTTTGAAGGTTCCGGGCTGCCACTTGTATACAGGGTATAGGCCAAATCCCTCGGAGCACTGGATTTTGCCATCGCATCATCATTCCGACCTGGCGCACCACTGAGACCCTCTTCCTCAGGCAGGCTCGCCATGGATGTGGAACTGACAGCATAGACATTCGGCGCGAGCCCAACCGAAGCAGCATGCTCGGCGGCCGAAGTCAGCACGAGTTTGACTTTTGCTCTAGAGACTATGCTCATCTTTTCATCGTATGTGTCGTTCTTGTCGATTGGAACACATGCCCCGCCCGCCTTTAAGATGCCGAGTATGGCCACGACAGCCCATAAAGATGTCTCCATGATGAAAGCCACCGGTGTCTCACGCGACACCCCCCTCCTCTGTAGTTCATGCCCAAGGCGATCTGAGACCCGGTCCAGTGCGACATACGTCGCCCTCCCGTCATGGGAATCCACTGCAATGGCATCAGGCTGCGCTCGAACCTGAGCACCGAAGACGTCGTGGAGACATTTCTCTGCCGCCTCCGACTCAAGCATGGCCCTCTCGTTCCAGGCATGAATGTCAGAACGCGCACGCGGGTCGAGTAACTGCAGGTCATCCAGCTTGGTTCCGGGAGAGACCTCTGTCAGCAGCCGGAGTGTATGTTCGAACTGATCCAAGATGCGGCCCAGCTGACGGTCACTAAGGATCGCAGTGTCTGTTCGCGGCCAGATCACGACGCCGTCGGCCACGATGGTGAAGACGAGCTGCAGAGGATAAGATCCACCCAGCCACACGAGGCGTTCAAATTTGACGCCGGCACCTTCTTGTTCCTTGGCGGGGCCAGTGCTGCCCGCTGCCGGCAATGAGGGCCGTATGTTCAATAAAGTCTGGAACCCCGCGGCGATGTTGGCCGCCTCGCTCAGTGCACCGATCTTGTCGAGGCCGTAGTGCAAGATGCCCGATCCAGCCTGCTGCTGGAGCTTGCGCACCGAGGCCGACCTGTCCTTTACGAGGCCTTCGACTGTAGTGGTTCTACGCTGCAAATTGACCTGGACTGGAACCTCGGTGATGGTGGGCCCCAACGTTGTCTCGACGCCGTCGGGGGATGGTGAACGGCCGGACAGGACATAGCCATACACCACACTGGGTTGATCCGCATAGATAGCAGCAGTCAAAGCCCAAGCCGCCTCGATGAAGAACGGCACGTGGTTTTGTGGTATCGACCCGTCGCTCACACGTTTCAAGATCACCTTTCGGTCCTCCTTCCCGGTGACACAAGCACGTGGTGGTGATGACTGGGTAGCATTGCCTCGTCGGGGATTGGCTTTGAGTTTAGGGAAGACGGCTGGTACGCCTTTAAACCTAGAAGCCCAAAAAGATCTGGCGGCCCTCTCGTCCACGTTCAAGCAGTGGTGCGTCACGAAGTCTTTGAACGACGGACGTACCACTGGCGGATGGCCAAGAACAATTGCAAGCACATCCACTTCGAGCATCGTGCTCACTGACCAGTAATCCAAGATGGCGTGGTGCATAGTGAGCACCAACGACCGGCCGACGAGCGCGGAGCGGAAAAGGGGCATCCCGAGCGCGCCGGATCCACCGGCGCCCTTGGGCTTGATGTGATCGTCCCGTAGGTACTGCTCGAGGTCTTCCCTCTCGCGGCGGCTCGTGACGTGCTCCTCGCGAGTGACAACCTGCACGACGCCCAACCCTTGGCAGTGGACGAGCCGAGTCCGCAGGGCAGCATTCAGTGCGACGACGCGGCGTAGAGCCGTGCAAAACCGCTCGACATCGGCCGCGAGGCTGAGCGACAGCACGAAGTGCAACACCTCGTCTCGTGCCTCCGATATCATGGCCAGCTGGACAGGGGTGCAGCTGTAGACGTCCTCGATGACCCTCACAGGCACGTTGCACGCCTTCGAGATCCATGTTAGGCTTGCCTCGTCTATCTCGGCGAGAGACGTCAACTTGGACGATGCTGCCATCGTGATGTCGGTGCTTGGCAGGTCCCACTCCTGCATCGAGGACAAGACAACTCGACTAAGATAGAAAATTAGTCATATTTTCAAAACAATGTGTAGGAAACTTGGCTCGCTCGTATTACCTGTATAAATACACTCGCTGCCCAGCTTGGAAGCGGGGATGCGATTAGGCTTGAGGAGGTCACGGCTTAGGCTCGCGCGGGTGTCCAAAATGCAAATAATGTCCAAGGTCGCCACAGTAGCTGCTATCAATGGCCCGAGAAGGCACAGGAATGAAGTTGCACAACGCAGCAGGAAGGGTTTGATCAGGCTGACACGCGCCCGCCCTGCAGAGGCCAGGAAATGGGGGTCGACGGGCATCAACAACGCCAGTACACACGGGCAGTCAGACAATGCACCACGAGACCTGTCTGCATTCTCCATTTTTCTAATCCTCCGGGTCAATCCCTTGCTGCATTAGGAGGAAATATCAGGGTGACGGAATCGAGCTCGTAGCCGAGTGTTGTGGCTGGACATCACACCTTGCACCTACATATGTAGGACTGTGATTGTGGCTTGAGGGGACAGCATATCCCCACATCCGCATTTCTACATCTGTATACATGACGTGACTTGGGTTGAAAGCCTTCAAATCTCAGACTGCATCACATTGTCTTCACTGACAGGTTATGAGAATCCGCCTCTTTTACCCTGTGTTACGGCACAACTAGGCGGGCTATAGGTTTGTGGAAATAACTTGTTGTTGCACAAAGAGAAAAGAGAGAAAGATTAGCTAGAGCAGCGCCGGCGGTTCGCCGGCTTTTATAGTTATTATATAAAGTAGGTCTTATAGTCTACTTAATACTATAACAATACTCCCTTTTTTAAACTATATTTATTTTTAAATGCAGTATAAAAGTAATAATGCTATAAAGTAATTATAATATAAGGCTGCTTTGTAAATATTACATTAGTATATAGCTAATAGCATAACTACGCTAGTTTTAAAATAAACTAAGCATAGTAACTGCCTTAATAAAGGTAAATAATACTATGTAGCTTTGCCTTTATAACTATATTTTTTTTCTTTTTTTTATATAATAATATTATTTTGCTTTTTCTTTATTATAACTAATATATTATTGCTGTAAATTATATATATAACTAATTTTTAATTAATTTTATCTCTTTACTATTATTTTGCTCTTTTTTTGCTATAAATATAGCTTTTTATTAGTCTTCTTTTATTGGTTTTTTTGCTGCTTTTAATGCATAGCATTAATTTTATTACTACTGCCTCTATATTATATTAATAGTATAAAAGCAAAAAGGCAGTAGATAGCTAGTTATAAGCTATATTGCTATGCCTAGCAAAAGTATTTATATTTAGTATGCTTAGCAGTGTAATTGTAGGTTGATAGCTATAGCAATAGCCCGGTCCGCCTCAGACCGGAGGCATACGGCCACCAGAAGGAACCAGCTGGCCAAATGGCTAGCCGGGCCGATTTAGCCCAACGACAATTGAAAGAAACCGTATGCGTATACGCCTAATCTCTTTAACGTACAATAATAGTTTCCCTTCCATTTCTTCTGCCAAACATCATCAATAACAATAGCAAATACACTCATTTTCACCCCCTATTTAAACCTCTTCATATACAAAAATTAACTTACCAACATTAATTAGTAGTTAAATAGTTAACTATAAACAGCAAGGTAAAAGAAACAAATCTTATTTTAAAAACCGCTGCAATATTCCTTAAAAAGGGTATACCACTTACAACAATAAGCTTTATGCTTTTAGCAGAAAATAACAAACAACTTGCAAAAAAACTTTAATAAAGTTATCACTAATAAAAAGCTATTCTCTTTAATTATTAAAAATAACTAAGAAACTTTAACAAAAATTATTACTAGCAACTCTTTTAATGCATTTATAACGCAAAATAATATACAAACAACTTTAAAACCTTCTTATAAACACTAGCGGCTTATTTAATACTATACTATACTCTTAAAAAGATAATTAATTTTATACAAAAACACTAAAACCTTTTATAAATTACAACAGCAAGCAACCAACTAGCAAACCTCTTCATTAAATGCTTTTGCCTTTATAAAGATCTCACAATCTTTCCTATTTTCACTATGCAATAAAAGCATTAATAACATACATATACACAAATATATTAGCAACCCTAAAGCACTCTATATTACATTCCAACCCCTTTCCCATTTATTTTCACTCTATTTTTAAATATACATATATATGCATAACAACCTAATTTCCCCCTTGCTTTTCACTCTTTGCATCCCATTACTATGCCACATTTATCCTAAAAATCCTTATCCCCTAAACTAAATAACTTAAATTAGACTAGCATAGCTGATCCTAGTAGTTTAAATAACCCTTTAATCAAAGAAATAAGAACCCTAGTATCCGACCACAATGCTCAGCAGCCCATTTTAGTGTTAAGCAACCTTTTGGCAAAAACCAAAATTTCTTAGGCAATATAGCCCTTACTTAACGCCTGCCTCTAATATAAAAAGGTATAGCTAAGTGTTAGTTAAATATATTTATATATAACAGTTGCTAAGGCAATTGCTACCTACCTTAAATAGTATAATAATAACTTTTTCTATTATTTTTATAAAGATTTTAGTAGGTAAACTGCTAATATATTTAATATTATTCCCTTTAATTTGCGCTGCAACCTTAAGCAAGTCCTTTATTAAAATAAAGTCTATATTAAGCGAAATAACGCTTTTATTAGACTATATTTAGTAACCTTTGCTGCTTATAAAAAACCCTTTAAATAAAACCTAATTAAGCTTTATAACTAAAAACTTAACCTAAAGTTACGCGCTTATAAACGACAATAAAGCATTTTACTACTAAAACCTCTTTAACCTTTATAACAAAAGAAAGCGCCTTAGCAAAAGCCTTAGATTTATTAAAAGAAACCTTAGCAAAAATAACTAAACGGCATACAATAGATTATTAAAAAACCCTTAACATACTCTTAAGTTAAAAAAGCTTTAGAAAGTAGCTTATAATAAAGCTTTTCGCTACTATTGCCTTTATTACAACTGCAATAAAACCCCTTACAACTGCTATCTCTATTATATATATAATAAATTATATAATACTTGCAATAAAACCCCTTAAGAGTGCCTTTTTAGTTACACTTGCAATAAAACCCCTTAAAGTTGCCTTTAAAACAAAGCCCCTCTGCGTTAATTCTAATAGACTATATAATAAAACTGCGATTATCGCCCCCTAACCATTTATATATACTATACAATACCCTATTCCTAATATTAAAACCGCTTATATACCATTATAATTTCTAGTAATATAACCTATATAAAACCCTTTCTCTACTTAAGTACCTAAACAATTATATTAACATTTAGACTTTAACTAGTTTTATAAAGATATATAGCCTAGATTAAAAGTATATAGGCAAGCTATACAACCTACTAAATAATAAGCTTAAGATTTTTTTTAATCTTTGTTAATATGCCTAAATTAAGCTTAGCTAATTTTACGCCATTTTTCTAAAGATTTTAATTAACTATGCTTAACGGTTTTATAAAAGCTACGTCACCTGTTTTAATATATTTGCAAAAGCTTATATTAAAATTAAACAGCACTTTAACATAAAAGTCAATTACCTTTACTATTATATAAACTAGACCTTAATAACCTTTAATAAGATTAAGCAGCAAAATAAAGGGAAAAACCTTTATAAAGTCTTTGAAATCTTGCTTAACAAGCTATAATTATGCTAATATGCTTTAAAATTAAATTATATAAGTAAATAAGCACTTAAGATTATAGTAATTAAAGCTTGCTATAGAGTATATAAACTTAAACACGCTTTTTTTAAGCTTGCTATTATCTGCAAAGAGCTATTTTCCAACTTATGCTCCTTAATTAAAACCTACCTTGCCTGCGATCTATAACAGCAATTAATTACTAATAAAGCAGATAACCAATATTATTTAAATCGCCGCTATAGCAATAACTATAGCAGAGGTAAAGGCTTCTGCGGCAGCCCTTATAGCGGCTTTCGTCTGCGTAACGGCTTCCAAGGCTATAGTAGCAACTACTACAACGACCGTTCTCTCTAGCAGCATACGCTATAGAAGAAAAAATGCTATATATATAGCAAAAAAGGTTATTAGTTAATAAAATACTCTTAAGAGAAACGTAACTAATTATGTAATTAGTTTATTGCTGACTGCTAGTTTAACGGCAATAATTTTAACAGCTTTAAAATATACCTAGCAAGTTACAAAGATAATAAAGCAAACTAAATATAATTGGAAAACGAGGTTAACGATAATAACAAGGACCACAAAGAAAAGACTAAAGCCTTTATTTAGCTTGTAAACTAAGGCTTCTTATACTGCCTTACTAGCAATGACGTTTATTTTGCTAATAGCCCTAATATAAATGCCACGCAATTCTTTATTAAAAACTGCTATACTTAGTTATAATTCCAAGGCATATTACCTAATACAGATGTCGCAAAAGTATCTATAGCTAAAAAAAAGCAATTTTTTGCCTTATAACAAAAGAATTCTTTTATTTAGCTTAATAAGTTAACAGTAGGACAAGCTTTAATTAAATTTAGCAAAGGATTAGTAATAAACTTAATTAGAACTATCGCTGTTAACACTTTGATTGAGCGCGTCAACTTTTACGTGCTAGATACTCTAATGCCCTTTTTACTTTGCCTTACAAATATAGACCAACTATGCGTTTAATTTAACAATCTAACAAACTAACTTATTTATAACAATAAAACTATCCCCGTTATACGCAAATAGGGCTACTTATAGTTTTTTCTAAGTAAAAAGAAATAAATAAGCGTCTTTCTTATAAAAACAAAGCTATGACGCCTTTATTGTCGCTTTAGCTACTTAGCAATATACTAACTTTACTAGCTGCTTAAAAAGGCTAGTTATAATAATATTGATAAAAATATACTATAGTTAATTAAAAAGTTTTATTATTATTATTAATTATACAGCAACGCCTCTTAGCGCTTTAAGTTCACCTTAAAAAACAACTATAAATTTAATTATAAAATCTTTGCAAACGTTATATATCTTAAAAGTTACCCTATTCTTTACATTTTAAACTCTTTAACAGCTTTCTACAGCAGCCGTTTCTTTCTATCTCTATTAGCTAAAAACACTTAGAAAGCCCTATACTTACTATAAATTAATACCTATTAAAAACCTCCCAATGTAATCACATACAACACTAGCACTAATTTTGCCTTTATAAAATTTAGATTAAAAGCTAGGCTAATGGGAATTATATATAAACAAGTCTTTATTAAAGCTTACTAGTTAATTGGCAAGCTAAAATAATACTATGCTTTACTCTAATAAGCCTTTAATATTTTATACAATAAGCTTTATAATATAACGTTTAACAAAGTAATCTTGCAAATAGCCTTTAAAGCTGTTAACAATACTATTAAGCCTTATAAGCTTATTTCTACCCTCTTTGTTTTTAGCATATATTCTTATATAATAACTAATTTAGCCCTATTGCTATTAACTATTAAAAGAGCCAAGGTAATATAAAAGGCTATAAAAGCATTATATAAGGCAGCAGCTAAGCGCTAAGTAAAGGGCGCTTTTAATACTTAGAATAAATCGTTTATTATAAATGTGCTTAAGCTTTTATTTTAAAGTAAGGTATAGGTTTAGCAAAAGAAGAATGGCTAGCAGAGGCTTTATAAAATCGCAGCCGTTAATGGTTATAATGTTACCCTTAAAATGCCCAATGGGCTTGCTACCTTTAGATTGATTATTCTCTAACCCTACTATTGCGACTCTAATACCTCTGCTCCCCCTCTTCTCCCAGCGACCAACGATGAAGACCACCAGCCCTTTAACGACGCTGCTAATGCCGTTAGTGCCGTTAGCAATATAATTATAGTTGCTACGAAGCCCAAGCAAAGGAAATAATCTCCTAGCTTAAAAAACAAGCCAGCTAGCGCCTTTTTAACGAGGAAAAAAAAGGATAATTATAACCTTGCCGTTAAGTTAAGGAATAATAGCATTATAATAACCTTAAGCAAGCTATTCAAAGCGTTTAATGCCTAAAAGGTAGATAACCTTGTTGGCTATAGTGTTTTTAGCTTTAAATGCTATAGCAAGGCTAAGCATAATAGCTATTGCATCTTTAAAGCTTATATAATATAGAAAGTTAAAGGCAAAATTACTAAGCTTTATAAGAAGTTATGTTTAGTTATACAAAGTTATAATAATAAAAAGAAAGCGTTTATTTTAACATAGTCCCCTATGATTTAATATGTTAGCCAATGGTTGATTTTAGCCCTTGCGCCGTTATTATTACAAAGCAGCATAATGCTATTATTACGCAACATTACCTAGGCATACCTATAGTCATAAACTAAACTTATATATATTATATTAACTGCTGTTTTAGCTGCGTTATAGATTAAATACCCCTAGAATATTATTATTAAGGTAATTAAGCTACTTTATAACATTGCTAAAGCAAGCGTTTACTAGTTTGCTACGTACCAAAGCCACTATTGGAAAAAGCTTGATATATTAACCTTAACCTATAACCCATGCCTTTTAATTACTAATAGACCTTTAGAGACTTTTAGCCTTATTAGTATGCAAACTAACAATACTCTTATTTTGGCTACGTTAGCTTTTTCAACACTAGAAGACTAAAAGTTGCAAGAGGCCTAGTTTAAGGCTAAGGCTAAGACCTTTCTTTTTCTTAGTATTATTTTAGATTTTAACAGCGCTATATTAACAATAGACAGAACTAAGCTAAACTTAAAGCAAAAGAGTCAAAGCATTAAGATTATTTTTATTAATCTTAAATTAGCTAATTAAGCCTAATAGTATATAGAGCAATGCGCCTATAGTGTTTATATTGCCTTGATTTGCTAATCAAAAGCCTTTTTTAACTTATCTATTGCTGCTTAGATTTAAAACTTTAATAAAGGTAACTATATAAAGCTTAACGGTTGCTTATAATAGTAATTTAGTAACCTATTAAAAAGGCTATAATATATCCCCCTTAATCTAGCAATAGCTAAGCTTTTTACATTTGCCAATAGCTCCCTAGCTGGCAATAAAGATTTAAGCTCTTAGATTAGGTTTATTTTAGCAATTAAAAATAAAACTAATACCAATAGTTAATTTACGTTGATGGGAAACTTTGTGCACTGAAGTTTTACTAAGTGTAAAAAGATTACTTAGAGCTCTTTGGCGTTAGAGATTTATGGGATCGTTAATGCTTTTAATATTGGTCTCTTAATAAAAACAATACTCCGCCTAATAACTAATAAACTTGGCCTTTCCACAATGCCCCTAGTCGTTTATATGAACTTGTATTCTTTGTATAAATACTTAGTTAAATTAAGTATAACTAGAGAAAAGAAGCTAATGATTAATATAATGGCTTTACATTAGTTATATAAACAGCGCAAGATTATAGAAGTATGATAGGTTAATGGCGACAATAATCCCGCTGACGCTATAATGAAGGCTACATTAAATAAAGCGCTGGAACGCTTAGTTAATAATAATAAGTTAACAATATAAGTAGAGGGTTTTGTTTAAAGGCCTATAAACTAGGCAATAAGTATATTTTCTTTGTATGATATAACTATTACTTGTTTCTTTTTTATTTAGGCAACTGGTTGCCTATAGCTTAAGTTTTGGACTAATCTTTTAAAGCATACAACGAGGGTTTACGAGCCGATACAAAAGACTGCCAGTGTAAGTTAATAGCTATAGCAATAGCCCGATCTGCTTTGGACTAGAGGTATACGGCTACTAGAAAAAACTAGCTGGCTAAATGGCTAGCCGGGCTGATTTGGCCCAACGGCAATTGAAAAAGACCGTACGCATATACGCCTAATCTCTTTAGCGTACAACGATAATTTCCCTTCCGTTCCTTCTGCCAAACATCATCAACAACAATAGCAAATACACTCGTTTTCACCCCCCATTCAGACCTCTTCGTATACGGAGATTAACTTACCAACAATAATAAATATATTAAAGTAAGCAAGGCAAATAAGCAGCGTATAAATAGCAGTTTGCTAATAAAGCACAATGTAGGTTTTTGCTAATATAATAAGCAATATTATTAACTTTACTAAGCTTATAAACTAAGCTTAGCACACATTTTGTTTTTTTAAGCATAAAGATAATTAAAAGCTTTATTTTACTAGCGTAAGGCTAGCAACTAGCAATTATATTGCTTATATAAAGCTAAAGCAGCAGTAGGCTATTATAAATGCTAGCTTTGCTTTAACTAAGGGTTTTTTATTTATAGTTAATATCTATTATTATTATTAAAGCTTAGCTATTTTAAAGAAGAAGTGTAATATAAATATATTGTTAATGGTATATTATTTTATAATGCTAACTTTAATGTAGACTGCGCCTTTTAATAATTTTATTACTAGCTGCTGCCTTTTCGCTGCTACTATAATTAATCTTTGCTTATTTAGCCACTATACTACGCTTGCTGCTATTAAAGACTAAAAGTTTTAGTTAATTGTAAGTATATAATAAGCTTATTATAAAAACAAAAGGCTAATAAAATAATAATATAGGTTTATATAGTTAATAGTAATAAAAGCTTTGCTTAGTAAACTATAGCTAAGCGCGCCTTTTGTTAAATAATCTTAGCTTAGTAGTTTCTTGCGGCTAAAGGCATTGTTAATTTAGATTAAAAATCTAATTTAAAAAATAATTCTAGCTTAAATAATAGCAAAAAGTAGTAGGGTAAATACTAAATAAGTAGCAGTTTTATATTAAATGAAAAGCTAATAGATAAATAGTTAAGCTTATATATAACAAAGATAATTATAAGGATATTATCTAAGAAGAGATAGAAGCTTTTTCTATTTTTATGCTATAAGCGCGCCGGCGCTTTGCTGTCTCTTTAGCTTTAATAACTAAGGTAATTATATATATAAAAAGTAGCATAAGCTATGGCTTATAAGCATATAAGTATTAAATTCTATTATAGTTAAAAATAGGTTGTTTAGTTAGATCTTTAGTTTCTTTTTAATGTTAGTTTGCATATGCTATATAGTTATAGCTATAAATAAAAAATAATAGCAAAATAATAGCAGGCTTTATTTATGCAACACTAACTCTTTAGTTTTATATTACTTTTGTATTAGTTTTAATAATATTTTACTATGCTTATTTATAGCATTAGCGTTATAAAAAGAAAAGTTTTAAGTCTAGCAGTAGTGTTTATTATTTTAATAGTCTTAGCTTAGATAGATAATCTTTATAAAATTTAGTAATCTTTAAATTGCAACCTTAAATACTTATAACAGGCTGCTAATTAAAATAGTGTAAAAAAGGCTATTTAATGCAATATTTAAAGCTTATAAAAGTATTGTAAAAGTTAAAGATAGTGTTAAAATATTAAGATAGCTTAGCTTTAATATTATAGCTATTTATTATTACTTTGCCCTTAGCTCGCTGTTAGTATAAAGTGTTGGCTTTATTTTAACCTAGCAAGCTTAGCTGGTTTTAACGAATAAGCAATATAAGAAAAATAAAAAAGTATTAATAATGTTTAAGCAGCTGCACCGCTGCTACTCTATAGTATATTTTTGTTATTAAAACAAGACTAATTTATTAATACAAAAGCTTTTTTATTAGGCGGCTTAGATTTATATACTTTATACTTACCTAAACTAAGTTTTTAATTTATAGTGTTTTAGCGTTTAAGCAGCGCTAATTTGCTTAGTTTTTATATCTATTTTAAATAGCAGTAAAAACAGCTTAAATATTTTTAATAACTTGCTTTAAATAGTTGGTTGCTATAAAAGTAAGTTGAAATTTTTTTGCTAAGGTTTAGTTTTAGAGGCTTGCTAGAGAAGTAGTGGTTTAGTGTTTATTTAGGGGTTAAAGCTGTAATTTGCAAAAAAAAAAAGAAATATAAATTAATTTTAAAGCTTAGTTAATAAAAGCAAACTTAGCTAAAAAAAGCTAATTAATTTAGTTATTTTAGTAAAAAGCATAATATCTTTAAAGGTATTATTTTAAATAAGCATTAACCACTTTTATTTAGCTGTTAGTTTAAGGGTAATAAGCTATAAAAGCATATAGTATAATTTTTAGGCGGCAGCTAAGTTTCTGCTAAAAGGTAGAAATAAACTATGCTCCCTAATTAGAGATAATAGTGGAAAAAGTGCCATAAAAGCAAAATACTTTTAAAACAAAGGCGTTAGCTAGGCTAGCTGCAGTAAGATTAGAGATAAAAATAAAATGTTGCATTTTAGAAAATCTATTAATAATAATAAATATATTTTTATAAATAAGTTTATTATAAGTATATAGTAAGAAAAGGCTAATATAATCTATAGATATATTTTGCTAAGGCTAAAAAGGTATAAGTAAAGGATTTAAAAGGCTGGCTAAGGTATTGCAGGGATTTTTAGTAAACTTGCAAAGGTAGCAGTCTTAAATAAAAACGCTAGCGTTTTAAGATATATTTAGCTAGTGGTAGGATTATTAAAATAAGTTATAGATTTTAATATAGCTTAGGTGGCCTTTGGGGCTAAAGTTGTAGGTTTAGTAAAGTATTTAAAGGTAAAGGGCAGGTTTTAGTAAGATAAAAAAACGTTTATAAATATAAATTTGGCCGTTGATTGCTTGATAATTAGCCTTGGCAAGGTATATGCCTTAATGCAAAGCTAAAAGAAAATAGCAATAAAAGTTATTTTAAAAGTATTATAAAATGTTTTAGCAAAGGTTTAAAGTAGCATAAGCCTTTTTAATAAAGGTATTTATAAGTTTAAAAGTATTTAGATTATAAAGATAAGCTAAAAATTATTAGCTTAGAGATAAAAGTATATATTAGCAGTTAGCAATATAATTATTAAAGTTATTAATATAGTTTATTAGCTAGTTAATAATAAACTAAAAAAGCGTGTTTAGTATAATAGCTTTAGAGCTTAGGTAATAGTAGATTTAAAATTAAAAATTGCTAAAAAACTTAGATTAGCAGATTTAGCGTTAGTTTAAAAGCTTTATAGTAATAAAGTGCTATAGATTTTTATAATTTATCTATACTTTAACTAGCTTTTTAGCGCCTTAAAGCTTTGGCCGCTATTTTTTAAAAGCTTTTATAATAGCAAAGAGTTTTTTATTATAAATTTTATAATTGCACTCTGCTAGTGTATATTTTGCTGAAAAAAAGGCAATGGGCTATAAAGTCCCTATTGAATTATACTAGGAAAACACTTTTCCCAATGCTTAATTAAAGGTATTTGCTTTTATTATTATTTATTTTATAAGATTATAGTAGGCAAGGAAAGTTTTAGAAAAAAAGACTTAGCAAAGCTTATAAAAGGCTACTTTAGCTTTTGGTAAGAAAGCACTAAGCTATTTTACTAGGTTTATTATTTTAGTAAAGGGGTAAGCAAGTATTAAAAAACCTTTAATAAAGCGGCAGTAAAAATTTGTAAAGCTTAAAAAGTGTTAAAGATTTTTAAAGGTAGCTAAAGGCTTTTATTAGTAAATTACTGCTACTTTTTTAAGGTTTATTTAAATGCCTTTTATAGTAATAATAAGACTTAAGTACTTTATAAATGTAACTTTAAACTTGCATTTTCTAATATTAATAATAAAGCTTGCCTACATAAGTTTTGCTATTATATTATAAATATATTGCTTATGCTTTACTTATAAATTATTATAAACAAGTATATTATTAAGGTATATTATAGCATACTTATTTAAAATATTAAAGAGTATATAGTTAATATAGTGCTAAAAAAGGCTAAGCGCGCTAATTATGCTAAAATTTGCAACTTAGCACTTAAAGAGGCTAAACCTAGTAATAAATATTATTTTTTACTTATTTTTAAAGGCAATTTAAAGGTAATTAAATATTATAGTAATATTTAGCTTAATATAAAACTTTGCTTTATATAAAGTATTTAAAGTCTTTTAAATAAAAGAAATAAAATAGCGGTTCTTAATTATAATATTATTTAAGCCTTTATAATTTATATAAACTTATATGCTGCTGTTAGGCTTTTAAGCTAATAATACAAATATAATGGCTAGTAATTAGCTAGGTTAAATAAAGCTTTTGTTAAAGTGTTTATTAAGGTACTTGCAAACTATAAGAAGCTTTTTAGGGGATATAAGGCATAGATAATAACTAGAGGGCAAAGCGCTAGCGAAAAGCTTAATTTTATAGTTAAAACTCTTGTAAAGCAGGAGTTCCGCAGCAGCTAAAGGGAGAAAGGCATAGTAAAGGTTTTTTAAATAGCTAAATAATAAGTTTTAAATAGCTGCTAGCAATAAATTAAGCTTGTTATCTAGGCACTTTTAAATATTCTCCTTAGATATATAATAAAGCTATAATTAGTCTGCTATTTAAATATAAAATTTATATAGGCAAAGGGGTAGTAAACTAATGTTAAGGGCAAGATTTAAACTTATAATTTAGCATAAGACTAAAAAAAAAGTTTTAAGTATAATTTGATTAAAAGAGCAGTTATTATTAAATATATTTTTAAAAATAGTATTTAAAATAGATTTAAGCTTAGCAAAAGACATTGTTTAAAAATAAATATTTAATTGCTTATAAAATGTAAAAAAGTTTTATATGCTAAGAATGCAAATTAGTAGCTTAATAGTAATATTAGGCTAGATTTTTGCCGCTGCTTTAGCAGCGTAAAAAACGTAGAGTAAATCTATAAATAGCAGAAAAAAGGGTTAATATTAATATTAGAGTAAAGATTTAGTATAAGTTTAGCCTTTAATTATTATAATGCTAATAAATTAATTAATTTAAAAGTTAAACTAGCAAAGCTAAAGCAAGCTTAAGATAATATTAAAGTTTAATAAAAGCTAAATATAAAGAGAAAAAAGCATAGAATTATTAGCAAGGCTATAGTAAATAAGGCAATATTTAGTGATAAGTTTTATTATAAAGTTATTTGTAAGCTGTAAAAGTTTTTGCTAAATAAAATAATAATAAAAAATAAAGTATTTTTATATAAAGGCAGTGTTAATAAATCTAATAAGAAAATATTTAAAGTTTAAAAGAAATTAAATTAGTAGCAAAGTAATATTAGACTATAATATAAAAGTATTAAATAAAAATAATATATTTGGTTTTATAAAGTTTAAAAAAGTTAAATATTATTAAGATAAAAAAAAAAGCTTAGCTACTTTTAAATTGCAATTATAATTAAAAGTTAAGCATTTTCTTAGCAGTTAGCAAGCAGTTTAAAGCTAAAGTTTTAGCAGGCTAGACATTGTTAGATAAAATAACTTAGCTTGCTATAATAATAGCAAAGGTCTTTTTCTTAGCGCTAGCAATGTTTTTTTATAAAAACCTTAATTAAGTTATTAGCAGAGATTATATTAAGCTATATTAGTTTTTTAATATTAGTAAAGTAAGTTAGCAATGTAGCAAAAGTAAAAGGGTATATATTAGTTAATAAGCAGAAAGCTTAGTTAGCAATATTATTAAAAAGCTTGCGGATAAAGCCTGCTTATTTTATAAAGTTTTTAGTAGCTAGGCAGTTAATGATTAAAACGACGGCAAACTGCAGAGATAACGTGATTTTTTAGCAAAGGGCTTTAATATAAAGAATATTAAGGTAAGTATATATATTAGCTAAATAAATAAAGCAGCTAATAAAATTAGCATAAAGTTGCTTATATTATAAAAAACTTTTAAAATTATAGTAGGCTATAAAAATAATATTTTTAATAATATAAACAAAGTTTAAATATACTAGCATATTGCTAATATCTCGCTATTTACACAGCTAGCTTTTAGCCTTTAGGTTAAAAGCAATATAGTTAATATTAAAGTAGACCTTAGTAAAGGCATTGCTATAAAAGCAAAAAGCTTTGTAAAAAATATGCTTAATAAGCTAGGGGTAGGCTAGCTAATTAAAGGCTAAAGTAAGTAAAAAGAGAGACTTTTAATTTATATACTCTTCTTAGCAAAGGCTAAAGCTTTTTTTTTTGCTATTAAAAGCAAGAGAGAGCGCTATATATATATAATAAAATTATAAGGCTATAGTTTATTAAAAAAGAGAAATAAAAGTAATAGCAGGTTTAAAAGGGTTGGAAAAAGGCGGTAGGCAGAAAGCCTTTGCTTAAAGCCTAAAAATAATATTTTAAAAGTAAGTTAAAGTAGAGTTAAAAGCTTTAAAAATAGCATAAAGCTTCTCTTAGCCTAGTTTTATTGCTTTGCTTTAAAAAAAAAAACTAAAGTAGTTAAAAATTATTAAAAAGTCTTTAATTATATAAAGCATAAGTAATAGCTAAGAAAAGATTAAGTAAAAGGCTCTAAAGAAAAAGGTTAATGTTAGACACAAAGGATCACCAGGCAAGATGACCACACTAGTTATAGAGGAAGAAAGGATTAATTGCTTAGGTATAGCTGCTATACAAAACTAAATCTTAAAGAGGAAAAAGGAAGTGCCGGCCTTTATACGGCTTTGCTAAAAGGTCCTTATAAGGCCTCGGCAAACCCTAGCCCTATACTTTACAACTAAACCTTTTTAGCCTTAGTTATAACAATTATTTCCTTTCTAGTAGCAGTTGCCCTTAAACGCCTTTTTTATAATCTTTAAGCTAAAATAAGCAAGAATAGTAATAATAGCAATAATAGTTAATAATAAAGCTAATAGCCTTTTTCACAGCTTTTTAACTAGTTGCTTTTTACTTAACCTATCGCTTAGGTTCTAGCCTCTTCTTGCAACTTTGATTGCTTTTTTAACCTCTTAGGTTTATTTAACCTTATACCTTTTTGCTTAAATTTTTTAATAGCTAATTTTTTAATAGCCTATTATCTAAAGGCATATAATAGCCTGCCTATGCGGCAAAATTGCCTTATTATTCTTTTTTTTTACAATAGCAACGGCTACAATTAATAAGCAGTAGCTAGCAAGGTAAGTAATTTAAGCTTTTTATAGTTTAAGTATAAAAGCGCATATCTATCCTATGCGTTAACTTATAACCTTAACCTTTCTTTTTTACGCAATAACTTTAACTTGCCCACCGCCCTTAATTATTAGTTTATTTTATTATATACGCTTGGTCTTTTTTTTTACTTTTAATTTTTAATTATTAATCACTAGTTGCTATTATACTTTATTATGCGTCTAAGCCTACATTTAACCTTTTTTAAGTTTTGACTAATAAAAAGAGTAAGTATTATTACTTTTTCTTTCTTTGCTTAGCTATAGTTTTAACTTTTATATAGTTTATTAGCTTATTTAGCGCCCTAAGGTGCGCTAATTTTTTAACTAGCAGCGGCAAAAGCTATTTAAAACTAGCTTCGCTTAGTACCTTAAAAGCTTTGCTTTTAGTAAATAAAATATATTTTATCTCTATTATTATCTTTATCCTTATTCTCCTTATATAGCTAACTATATAAATAATATTATATTTATACGTATTAATAAGATTTTAGCCGCCTATAAGCATAATTTAAAGCGCATACCTACTGTTAATATGCTTAGCCCTAATAATAATAATATTATTAATACTCTGCAAAGTAATAGTGCTTAAAATGCGCCTTAATCTATTGGCAATGCTATTAACCAAAAGCATATCTCTAGTATTAATGATTTTAATGGTTTTAATAGTAACAATAAGTTTATAATATTATTAAAGAAACCTATTATAAATACTTTTTCCTTATATCTTTAAGCTAAGCTAGCTAATTAACTAATTTTTATAATAGATTTTTACTATTGCTAGTTTCTCTTAATAGCCTAGTGTAGTTTCTAAAACATTTGCCTATGCTAAGAGACGCTTTTACAATGCTTTTATTGCCTAGTATAATAAGTTACTTTTATTTTATAGATATTTATATACTATATTTAACTAGGTAAAATAGGCTTTAATAAAATAGTAAATAATAATTTTGCAATTATTAGCAAGAGTTTTATAAGCTAAGATAGCATTATTAAAATGCGCTAACGCAGTTTTCACAAAAATATTGCCGCTTTGCCTTGCCTTAAGCTTAATAATTAAGTTTTTTAAAAGGAATTATTAATTTAAAGTATTATTAATACAGGCTGCAATGCACATATCTTAACTTTAAACTTTTAAATCCTATACTTAAGCAAGTTTTTTTAATTTAATAATAATTATAGCGCTATTATAATTATTTTAAATAAGTAGTTTTAGATTTGCTAGAATTATTATATTTTTTATTTTAGCAAGTAAGCGGGGGTTTATTTTAGATTGTGTTTTAGAGAATAAATGTCTAGTGTTATAGCCTGTCTTTATTATAGTTTATCTTATTTAATAATATTAACTAGGATATTTAGGCTAGTGTGCCTTTGCAAATATAGAATAGTTTTCTAACTCTTTAGGTTATTAATTCTTTTTTTAGTTGACTTTTTTAGGTAATTTTAGCTAGTTTGTTTTAATTATTGGCTTAGTTTTCTTTTGCTTAGCGACGTCTCCTTTTGGATTTTTTATACTGTTAAATAGCTTATTTAGCATTTTCTAGGTTGTTTTTAAGGATTTATTTATTATATTTACTTAGCTAGCCTTTCTACTTTACTAAGTAATAGATATTATTATCTAAGATTATTTTGTTATAAACCTCTTTAATCTCTTATTCTACATTATTTTTTTAAAGTTAGATAAGTTTGCTAGCCTTTATATTAGCTTTTTTTAATTTCTCTTTTATGGTTTTAAAAGGCTAATATAAAAGATATTATGCTTATAAAAATACTTTTTTAGCAGCATTAATTAGTATGCTTAGCGGCTGATTTTTTTAATAACTTTAAAGGGTTTAATATATTTTAGTTAGAGTTTTTTAGGTTTTTAAAGCTTAAGGTTTTTTATAGATAATAATACTTATAATTTTATATTAAAAGATATAAGCTAATGTTTGCAATTATAATATTTTATTGCTGCTTTATTTACCTATATTTAATGCTTTTGCAGTAATATTTAAAATTATTGCAATTTTTCTAGCTTATTATTAATTGCTAGAATTCTCTTTGCCTTTGTTAAATAAGCGGCGCTTTTGCTATATGCTTTTTTAAATTTATTAAGTTTAAGAAGAAATAAAGGGAGAAATTTGTATAATACTTTAAATAGTGCTTTATTGTTTATTAAGCTAATAATGGAATTTATTATAAAATGTGCTAATAGTAATAATATAGCTTAGTTTATTTAGTGATTATTAATAAAATATTAGAGGTAATATTTTAATGTTTAGTTTATTTATTTTGTTTATTTGTCTATTTAAGGATAAAACGCTGTTGAGAATTTAAGAGCTATGCTTTTGTTTATTAACGCTTTTTAAAACTAGCTAATAAAGATTAAATTTTAATTTAATATAATGCTTTTAAGCGGCTTATACTTAGTTTTAATTTTAGCATAAAATAGCTAAGCAAATTTATAAGCATTAATATCTTTTAGCATTAGAAAAAAGAATAATATTTTATTATATTAGTTTATAATTATAAAGATTATATTAACTAATTTATTATTATATTAGATTATTAGCAAACTAGTAATAAAATCTATTAACAGCTTAGCTATAGGCTTAGATAGCTATGGTAGGCTAGCTAACTTACTATATAGATAATAGCAGCGTAAGAAGCTTTATTAATACGTTATATACTTAATAATATACTCTTTAACGTTACTTTTTATTTCTTTTTAAAAAAATAAGCGGCTAATATTAGCTAGAGTTTGTTAGAATCTTTAATGTTTACTTAGCGGCAAATTATAAAAAACTTTTATGTTGGAATAAATGGCATTGCGGCTTCGTACAAAGGCTGGTAAAGATGCCAATGCCGACTACCAGAGTGGTCCAGCAGACCAAAACCAGGCACGCGTATTACGTATGCCTAAAACGCATATATAAATCCTTCGTACAAAGCAAAAGACTTCGTCTCCTTTCCTTTATACAAGGTAAAGCTAAATACAATTTTATCTTTACCCTATTATATTATTTATTTATACTTAATATATATATAACGTACTTCATCAGCGAGTCGCGCATACCACCGAGTCGCGCACTTTGCAGCCACATCACAACTTCCAACTTCCCGACGCGATTCTTCCACAACCAA
>JALRMF010000740.1:0-13271 GCA_026120015.1 Dendrostoma leiphaemia
AGTAACTTATAAATAAGATATAATTAATATAAAGACTAATTATCTTTTAATTTTAATTTAAAAATAAATTACAATTATATTTTTTAATATTATAAATATAATATAATATAAGCTAATCTTAGGACTTTTTTAGCTAAAAGCTAAAAATCTTTAAATTAATTAAATCACTAACGTAGTTGTACATTAAGCGACATAGGACATTAAGCAATATACTTTTTACTATACTCACCCTTTAAATTGACTAAAACTCTATATAAATGCTGTAAATTAATTAAAACTACTTAGAATTATCATTATTATTTACTTTCTTAGCTTTTAAATATATTTGTGCATTATAGCTAACTTTGCAATAAATTTTATAATGCCTACCACCTACTTACCTGCGTTTTAATAGATTATTATTTTTACCTTTTTTCTTTAATTGCTTATTTATTATACTTTTCTTTGCTAGAAGTTTCTTTGCATTTTGTTTGGTAAAGCCCCCTTTATTTTATAATTAAGTTCTTTTAGCTTTGCAGTGCTTACTAAGCGCTTTATTTGCTTTATAAAGAGTTTAGTTTTTTAATTATATAAAGGTGATTTAGTAAGTAATTGCTTATGTAGTTTTAGAAAGCTGGTTAATAGCCTTTAAAATTAATGTTAGAGAGCTATTTTAATAAGCAGAGATTTGAGTTTTAATAAAATTAGTTTGTAATTTAGCTTTGGTAGGGTTATATAGCGTTTGAGAGACTTATTGGTTTAATAGCTGCGGAGAAGTTTATAACAGTAATAGTATTAATAATATTATATTAAGGCGAGAGAGTATAGTATCTGGGTTAAAAGAAATAAGTTTAGCCCTTTTAAAACTTTTTAAAATATTATTCTTAGTTATTATATTAAGGTAAGCATATTTAAATGCTAAGAAGAACTTATTTTTAGTAATATAGTAAATATACGCTTTAATAAATATATTAATTTAGTTGCTATATTCTAACTTTAAAGTATTAAAATAGCTTATATCTAAAGGCTATATTAGATAAAATAAATGTAAAGGCAAATAAAGTGGAATAATTTTGTTTTCTTTGTAATATATCTTAAACTTTGTATTAATGTAGCTTTTATAGCTATTTAAGACAAAGAGCTAATATATATTTATTATATATAGCTTAAAGAACTAATTAAAATACTATAGTTATTTAATGCTTATTTTATTATTAGTTTATCTATTAAGAGTTGTTTTAATAATTTAATTGTTTAGAAACTTAGCCTAAGTATATTAGTTAGCAAGATGATTTCTACCCTAAACTATTAGAAACAATAGCATTGTATACCTATCACCGCTTATATAAACTATTGCTATTGCCTATTTCTAATTAGTAAGCTATATTAATTTTAGCTTTTTAATGCATTTAATACATATAACTATTATAAACAATTAAATTATGCCTATTATAAAGCTAGTTTTGTTAAAGTTATAAGTATTGCAATTTTATACTTTATACTTAGCCTTTATATTTGCATATAGGCAAAATTAATTGCTTAAAACCTTTAAATCTTTATAATAAGCTCTTTAGTAGTTATAGGCGTAATTAATATATGTTTTAAGCTTAAGGTATTGTGTAATAAAGCAATATAGCTAACGCGTTCTAATGCGCCCTTTGCTATGCGCCTTAAGGAGATAATTAGCTATATTTTCTATATTAGCAATCTAGAGTAAAAACCCTTATATATTTTAATTTAAAATATATTTAACAATTACTTTTTCTTTTAGCTTAGTTAGCATAGTTTTATTTAAGCATATTATTAAGCGCAATGCTTTGCCTTTTATATAGTGGCTAAGGGTAGCATAAGAGATGTTATATAGCGCTATAGTGCGTTTTTAGCTAATTTCTTTTAATAACCTAACTACTTTAATAGCAAAGATAATATAGCTTTCTTTTAAGGCAAATTTTATAGGTAGTTATAGAAAGATAATGCGCTAAAGTAAGTAGGTTGCGTAAAGTAAAAAAGTATATTGCTTAATGTCCTATATCGCTTAATATACAACCACGTTAGCTAAATTTCTTAAGAATAAGCTATACTTAAAAGATTAGTTGCAATTAAAGGCAAAGAAAGAAATTTAGTTACTAAGCATAACTTAAAAAATAAACACTTAAACAAATTTAATAATACCTTTATAAAAAAACAAGCTAAAAAGCTTAGATAAATAAAGAAGAATTTAATAAACAATGGGCATAATAAGGTTTTAAGCTATTAATAAATTAAAAACATAAAAAAATAAAAACTAATTAAAAAAATATAAACCTCCTTAAAGCAGTAATAAGTTAATAATAAAAGAAACAACTTTTTATAGCAATAATATTATAACTTATAATAAATTAAAAAATCAAGATTAAGAAAAAGCAGAATAAGCTATAATATTATAAATATAGCACTAAGACTTAAATATAAACAACACAGCGCTTAATAATATATTTTATGCCTTACTTATAGCAAGGCAACAAATATAAACATTAAATTACTTAGCATATTAATAAAATACTACAGCTTTTAAAAAGTATTTAAAGAAATACTTAACAATAATATAAAAATCCCTAAACACAGTTAATAAGATTACAAAATACCCTTTAAAAAAAAACAACGCTAAAATTTTATAAGATTTATAAACTTAATAAAGAATAATTTAAAGCACTTAAAAACTACTTTAATAAAAATCTATTAAAAGATTACATTTAATTATTATACTCGCTAACAAAATACCTAATCTTATTTATATTTAAAAAAAATAATAAA
Source organism: Dendrostoma leiphaemia (assembly GCA_026120015.1). Classification (NCBI taxonomy): domain Eukaryota; kingdom Fungi; phylum Ascomycota; class Sordariomycetes; order Diaporthales; family Erythrogloeaceae; genus Dendrostoma; species Dendrostoma leiphaemia. Next base: position 2,773 of record JALRMF010000740.1, read on the forward strand.
CTTAAATTATACATAAATTATAAACAGCTTAATAATATTACTATTAAAAATTAATACCTTTTACTCTTTATTAAAAAACTTAAAAACTAACTCTAAACTGCATAATAATTTACAGCACTTAACCTTAAAAAAGCATATAACCTTATTTAAAAAAAAAAAAAAACAGCCTTTAAAACTTAATATAACGTGGTTATACATTGAGCGACACAGGACATCGAGCGACACACTTTTCACTATACCCACCCCTTGGATTGACTAAAACTCTACATAAACGCTGTAAATTAATTAAAACTATTTGGAATTATTATCATTATTTACTTTCTTAGTTTTTGGATATGTTTGCGCATTATGGCCGGCTTTGCGACAGATCCTATAGTGCCTGCTATCTACCTGCCTACGTTTTAACGGACTATCATTTTTACTCTCTTTCTCTGATTGCTTATTTACTATACTTTTCTTTGCTAGAAGTTTCTTTATATTTCGTTTGGTAAAGCTCTCTTTATCTTATAATTGAGTTTTTTTAGCTTTGTGACATTTATTAAGCGCCTTATTTGCTTTATAAAGAGTTTGGTTTTTTAATTGTATAAGGGTGACTTAGTGAGCAATTGCTTGTGTAGCTTTAGAAAGCTGGTTAATAGCCTTTAAAATTAATGTTGGAGAGCTATTTTAATGGGCAGAGATTTGATTTTTAATAAAATTAGTTTGTAATTTAGCTTTGGTAGGGTTATATAGCGTTTAAAAGACTTATTGGTTTAATAGCTATAAAAGAGTTTATAGTAGTAATAGTATTGATAATATTACATTAAGGCGAGAGAGTATAGCATTTAGGTTGAGAGAAATAAGTTTAGCCCCTTTAAAACTTTTTAAAATATTGTCTTTGGTTATTGTATTGAGGTAAGCGTGTTTAAACGCTAGGAAAAACTTGTTTTTGGTAATGTAGTAAATATGCGCCTTGATAAGTATATTAATTTAGTTGTTATATTTTAACTTTAGAGTGTTAAAATAGCCTATATCTAAAAGCTGTGTTAGATGAAATAAATGCAGAGGCAAACAAAGTAGAATAATTTTGTTTTCTTTGCAATATATTTTAAACTCTGCGTTAATGTAGCTTTTATAGCTATTTAGGACAAAGAGCCAATATGTACCTATTATATATAGCTTAGAGAACTAATTAAAATGCTGCAGTTATTCAATGCTTGTTTTATTATTAGTTTATTTATTAGAAGTTGTTTTAATAATCTAATTGTTTAGAAACTTAGCCTAAGTATACTAATTGGCAAAATGGTTTTTGCTTTAAACTACTAAAAACGGCGGCATTGTATACTTATCACTGCTTATATAAATTATTGCTGTTGCTTATTTCTAATTGCTAAGCTGCATTGATTTTGGCTTTCTAATGCGTTTAGCGCGTATAATTACTATAAACAATTAAATTATGCCTATTATAAAGCTAGTTTTGTTAAAGTTATAAGTGTTGCAATCTTGCACTTTATACTTAGCCTTTATATTTGTATATAGATAAAATTAGTTGCTTAAGACCTTTAGATCTTTGCAGCAAGCTTTTTAGTAGTTGTAGGCGCAATTAATATATGTTTTAAGCTTAGGGCGTTGTATAATAAAGCGATGTGGCTAATGCGTTTCAACGCGCCCTTTGCTACGCGCCTTAAGGAGATAGTTAGCTATATCTTCCACATTAGCAATCTAGAGCGAAAACCCTTGTGCATCTTAATCTAAAATATATTTAACAATCGCTTTCTTTTCTAGCTTAGTTAGCATAGTCTTATTTAGGCGTATTATTAAGCATAATATTCTGCCCTTTATATAGTAGCTAAGGGTGGCATAAGGGATATTATACAATGCTGTAGCGCGTCTTTGGCTGATTTTTTTTGATAATTTAACTGCTTTTATAGCAAGGATAATATAGCTTTCTTTTAGGGCGAATTCTATAAGTGGTTGTGGAAAAATGATGCGCTAAAGTGGGTAGGTAGCGTAAAGTGGAAAAGTGTGTTGCTTGATATTTTGTGTCGCTTGATGTATAACCATGTTAAACATTTTAAGTATTTTATTATGCTCTTTAAATTTACTAATATACTAGCATTTTTCTAAAAAATAATCAACTATATTTTACAAAAATATTTAGATATTTTTATCATTGCATACCTTAATAACATTTTAATCTACTTTTAAACTATAAAAAAATATATTTAACACATTAAATAAATACTTTAAAAACTTTAAAACGCTAACCTTTTTATAAAACTAAAAAAGAGTTACTTTTACATATAAAAAGTTAACTATCTTAAATATATTATTAAATTAAAAGCAATATAAATATAGAAAAACAAAGTAAAAGCTATATGCAACTAGCCTATACTAAAGAACGTTAAAAATATTAAAGCATTTCTTAGATATATTAATTTCTACTAATAGTTTATTAAAAACTATAACAGCATAGTTAAACTAATAACAAACTTTACCAAAAAAAACCAACCTTTCTTATAAAAAAAAAAAGCAAAAAAAGCATTTACTAAAATTAAAAAACTCATTATAGCTAAACTAATCCTATAAAAAGCTAACTTAATAAAGCCTTTTAAAATTAAAACTAATGCCTTAAACTATATGCTTAGCAAATAATTAAAATAGTAAAATAAATAAGAACGCTTTAAACTTATTAGCAACTTTTTATATAAGCTTAATAAACTAAAACTCAACTATCTAATTTATAACAAAAAACTTATAGCAATTATTAAAGCATTTAAAAAATAGCAATATTATTTTATCAGCGCAAAATACCCTATTATTATTTATATAAATTATAAAAACCTTGTATAGTTTACTATAATTAAAGTTTTAAATAAATAATAAATTAGATAGACAAAATTCTTCTTTTAGTTTAATTTTAAGATTATTTATTAAAAAAAAAAGATAACAAATAAACAAACACTTTTAGCCAACAATTAGATTACTAAGAAAACAGCTAGCTAAAAAGATAAACTCTCTTTAACATTAACGAATTAGGCAATATAATATACTAAGCTAAACAATTTAATATTATTTACTAAGTTAAACCTAAACAAGTAAAACTAGACTAAGCTAGCAAGTAAAAATAAAATAAATATATTAAAAAAACATACGCAGCCTTAGCATATAGATACTAAAGAATTATTGCTATATATTATAAAATTAAGCAGATATAGAACTTGCTAAGACTTTAAAAGCAAATCAAAGATATTTTTAAAAACTATAATAAATATAAAATTAATAAGCTAAAACGACACAAGCTTTATAAATTGCTAAAACTTTTACTAATACCTAGCGCTGCTTGGAAATCTATTAGCCTAAACTTTATTATTAAGCTATTATATTTATAAAAACCTTTAACTAAGGTTGTTTATAATAGTATTTTAATAATAGTTTGCAAACTAACAAAGTATACTTACTTTATCTTTTATAAAAAATCCAGCACTATGGAAAATCTTACTTATATTTTTTTTTAAATAATTTAAAGCAATTATAAAATGCTAAAAGAAATTATTAGCAATAGAGATAAGCTTTTTACTTTAAACTTTTAAAAGTTTTTTATAAGATAATTTAATAATAAGCATAAGCTTAGCATAGCCTACTACTTAGAAACAAATAGATAAATAGAATAAATCAACTAGATCTTAAAACAATACCTTTAATTTTACTTTAACTATTAGCAGAACAACTAGGTTAAATTTTTATTATTGGTATAATTTGTATATAATAGTGCATATACATCTATAATAAAATAATTTTCTTTTTATGCTAATTATAGATTTAAATCTAAGGCATATTATAAATAGATTAATAGAAAAGAAATACTAGCAGTGTAGGTTCATAGCTGGAAGAAAGGACCGGGCCTACGTTTGTCCAACTAGAGGACCGGTCCGCCGCGGACCGGCGCTAGCCGGCTACGGCTAGTGCGGAACGAAGAGGGACATAAGCCACCTTTCGTAGCCTCGTCCCCTAACGTAAATAACCTCCCTTTCTTCTAACAACCACCAACTATAAATTAACTATATAACTAACAAGTGCACAATTTTACTAAGTAAAACTCTACTAATATTAATTAGTAGTTAAATTAGTTAACTATAAACGGCAAGGTAAAAGAGATAGTTTACCTCTAAAGTAATTCGTTAACGGCACGCACGTTAAGATTTTGTAAAAAAAAGTACTATGCTAATCTTTATAATTAGTTTTTATTTGTATATTATGCTTATTAGGCGTTTTTAATGTAAAATAACATTGCAAATAGCTTTATAACCCCTTTGACAATTATACCTGGCAATATGTATGTTACTATTTTTGTTACGCTTTGAGAATTAGTCCTTTCTGCGATAATAATAACCTTTCTAAATCTTACGATCTTTTCCTATTGCATAGTTAAAACGCATTCGCTAAAACTCAAAAGATCATACTCTGTTACCCTAGCAACCACCCTGCTATTTACCCTGCTATTCACCCTGCTATTCACCTATTTATATAAAGAACCCCTTTAAAAGCAAACGGAATACGCAGGCTAAGTTTTCCCAGCGTTGCTCCCTTCTGCGTAGTTTTGTTTTATACCCTCTAGCAACAGTTTATTAATATATTAAATCCCTTTTTAACCAATTAACGACCTTTTTTACCTCTTTATATAGTTGTTAACAATGGCAAACAATGAAGGGTTTACTTAAGGGTTGGTTTCTGCCCTTAGCAACTTTATATATAAAAATCTTATAAAAGAAAGCTAAGTTAATAAGACTAATTAATCTATTATTAACCTAACCTTTTAGTTTGCCCTCTTTACAATAGACTTAATTAATATATATTTAACAACTCTAGTTGCAAAAACAATATATAATTATACTATTAAAAAGCTTTATAATAATAACTTTCTCTATGCTTTTTAAAAGAAATTTAATGGGTAAACTAAGGAGATATTTAATGCAGTTAACCAAAGTTTTTATTATAAGTTAAAAAGACTTTTCTATAAACAAAAAGTTTATATTAAAAAAAAAAGAGTAAAATAAAACAATAATTTATAGCCCTCTTTGCAATAAAAAACCTATCTCCTTAAAATAAAAAAGAGCTTAAGGCAATTATTTTTAAGCTTAGCACCTGCTTGCTATTGCAACTATTTAAGGCAGCAAAAGCCCCTTTAACAAAGTTTGTTAAAAAAGCAACGAAATTACAATAACAACCTTCTCCCCCACCAAACTAACTTTTCCCTTTTCCCCCTCAATTAGATTAACCTACTCTTTAAACTTACAACCACCTTCCTTAACCACGATAACCTCTCTATTTTAACTAAGCAATTATATTATTACCTATATAAAAGAAAGAGAATACTAGAAAATATAATAAACTAGCATATTAACGCAGATCTTTTAACCCGCTTAAGAAACTTATTTATATATATATACAACAAAATTAATCATACCTAGCAATAAACGCGCCCCTACCCTAAACCTCTCTTTTAAAGTATAACCTATATAAAACTCTCTCTCCTTATCTTATTAAAAACAACCTAATTAACCCTAACCTATCTTTTCTTTTTATAAAGATATAAAATTATAAAAAAGCATATATAAGTAAACTATATAATCTATTAGATAATAAAGTGCAAATCTTTTTCAGCATCTATTAGCACATAAATATTATCGCTAAATAATTCTACGCCGTATTTCCTTATACTCTTATAAGTTAAGCTAAAATTTATTATATTTATTATATTAAGTAGTAAAATAGCTTTGCAATAGCATATTAAAAGATTAAAAAGCACTTTAATATAAAAATAAACTATTACTACTACTATACTAACTAAACCTTTATAACATTTACTAAGATAAGGCTGCAGCTACTTAAAAAGAGCCTTTACAAAGTGCTTTAAACCCTGTTTAACAAGCTACAGCTATGCTAACGCGCCTTTAGCCCTAATTTTAAAGGTAAAAGAGCCTTAAAAACTATAGTAATCTAAGCATGCTACAAGGTATATAAACTTAAGCACGCTTTTTTTAAGCTAGCAAAAAAGTATAAGAAATTATTTTTAGACTTGTGTTTGTTAGTTGAAACCTACCTTAATTGTTTTCCTCTCTATTAAATAATTGCTAATAAACTAAATAAAGAGCTTTATAATTAATATTATTTAAACTATTGTTATAATAATAACTGTAGCTAAGGCTCTTTTTATAGTAAAAAAGGCTTTTGTTTGCGTAGTAGCTATTGCGGTGGCAGCTATAGCAATAGCTGTGACTTTAGCAACTGCGACTATAGCGACTACGGTTAAGGTAACTATTATAGCAATTAGAAAAAGAAGTGTTACGTTTATAACAAGAAAGGTTGCTGGTTAACTAAATATTTAGATGATAAACGCTGCTAGGCAAGAGATTAATATATTGCTTAGTGTAAGTTTATAAGCATATTAGCAAATAAGTTTATAGTTTTTTTAGCAAACTATAAAAAATATAATCTTAACTAGCAATAGCTATAAGATAATAATAAGTATAAGAACTTTAGTAAAGATAATAAAAATAGCGCCACTATTACCTAATACTTTATAAACTAAGCGTTTCTATACTATATAACAAGTAATAATGCTTTTAGCCTCTCTAAGGCAGATATTTTAGCTATATAGTTTCTTATTAAAGACCACTATTTTAAACTTTATTTTTAAAGCGTTTTTTTTAATATAAGTGCTATAAAAGTATTAACTACTAGCAAAAAGCAGTATATAACCCTTTAGCGTAAAGACTTATCTTTTTAGATTAATAAAGCAGCCGCTAGCTAAGCCTTTATTAAATTTGGTAAAAAATCAACAGTAATGTTAATTAGCACTATCTCTCTTTATATACTTATTAGAAAGATTACTTTTTATATTTTTAAAACCTTTATACTTTTTCTTCTCTGCTTTGCTAATATAAACCATTTAAGAGTATATTTTAATAATATTATAAATAAGTTAATTAAGAGCAACAAAGCTTTTTTAATAATTTGCAAGTAGGGCTACTTATGGTTTTTTTTAAGCAAAATAGAATAAGCAAAAGCTTTTCTTTTAAAAGCCAAGTTACAATAGCTTTATCGTCGTTTTAGCTACCTAGCAATGAGTCAGCTATACTGAATATTGACAAAGGCAAGGTATAATAATGTTAATAAAAAAGCATTGCAATTAATTGAGAAGTTTTGCTACTATTGCTAGATAAATAACTTAGCGCTATAATAATTTAAGTTTACATTATATAATAACTATAATTTTAATTATAAAATTCTAGTCAACATAATATATCTAAACGGCTATTTTATTTTTTATATTATTAATGCCTCTATAGCTTTCTAAAGCACATGTTTTCTTCTATTTATATTAGCCAAAGTCACGTAAAAAGCCCTATGCTAACTTTAGATTAATATTTACTAAGGCTCGCTAGATATTATTATATATAATACTAGCATAAACTTTGCTTTAATAAAGTTTAGAAATAAAGCTAGGCTAATAGGGGTTATATATAAATAAGTGCTTATAAAGGCATACTAATTGATAAGTAAACTAAAGAGATATTATAGCCTCTTTTACCAAATATTTAAAATTTTATATGCTAAACTAGCTAGCATTATATTTAATAATGCTATTTTGCAAATAGCCGTTAAAGCCATTAACAATATAGCAGAACCTAACAACTTAATGCCTATACTTTTAGTTTTTAGCGCTTATCCCTAAATTATAATAAACTCCCCTCTATTACCTTTAACCCTTAAGCGGGCAAAAGCTATTTAAAAGGCTATAAAAGCCCTTTGCAAAACATTGGCCAAGCGCTAAGTAAATAATACCCTTAATACTAAAAATAGTTTTATAATAAATGCAATATTATTCTTTTTTTTAAAAAGCAAAGTATATATATAATAAGAAAAGAAAAGGTAGCAAAGCTTTTATAAAATTGCGGCTATTGACGATTACGACGTTACTTTGAATATAGTTAATAAACTTATCGTCTTCTAATCTACCCTTCTCCAACTATACTATTGAAACTATATAAACCCTAACCTTTCTCTTTCTTTTTAAAACAAGGATAATAAAGCCGTTAATAATAATACTAAGGCTGCTGCTAACAAAAAGACAGCGCTTGTGCTGCCTTAGCCATATAAGCAAAAATAGCCACTAGGCTCTAAGAATAAACTAAAGGAAAAGGTTGCTGTCTACGTTACTGCTGCTGCTTATATTATAAAAAAGAAGAAAAGTAACTATAAACTAGCTATTAAGCTATAGAATAATGGCGTTATCACGGCGCTGAGACCTTTGTTTGAAGAGTTTAATATATATAAGGTAAAGAATCTTATCGGCTAGGGTGTTTTTAGCTTTAAGCAATATAACGAGGCTAAGCATAGCGGCCACTATATATTTAAGTTTTGTATCGTTTAAAAAATCAAAGGCAAAACCTCTAAGCTTTATGAAAAGTTTTGCCTTATTATTTAAAGCTATAACAATATAGCTAAAAAAGCTATTCTTATGCAATTGCTTATAATTTAGCGTGCAAGCTAGCGTTTGCTTTTTGCCCTAGCACTTTTATTTCTAGGTTAAAAAATAATGCTTTTACTTTGTAATATTATGTAAGCTTACCTATAGTTATAAATGAAACTATTTTGTATTGTTTTAGCTGTTGTTTTAATTAAACTATAATATAAATACTTTGTTAAAATAATTATTTGGGTAATTAGACTGCTGTATGGCATTATTAAAGCAAGAGTATACTAGTTTATAACGTACTAAAGCTTTTACCAAAAGAAGCTAGGCATAAAAACGTTAACTTATAATTTGTGTTTTTTAATTATAAAAGGGCTATTATTGTTGTTTAGTTTGGTGGGCATGTAGATAGACAATATTTTGATTTTAGCAACGACTTTTTTTGCGGTTGTTAAAAATAAAGAGCTAAAAAAGGCTGAGTTTTAAGCAAAACCTAAAATACTGCTAATAGCAAAAACACCCTTTGAGTTTAATGACGCTAAGTTGTTATTTAACGATAATAATTTTTTTTTGTAATAAAAGGGTTAAAGCATAAAGATTATTATTATTAATGTTAAGTTTTTAAACTGCGCTTAATGCTACTTAAAATAAAGAGTTTAAAGTGCTTATATTGCCTTAATTTGTTAATTAAAGGCAGTATTTGACTTTTTTATTGCTGCTTAAACCTTAGACCTTAGCAAAGCTGAGTATGCTACGCTAAATAAGCATTTTGCTTAGTAAGCAAGTAATCTTTAATAAAGCTTATAGTACATGCTTTTTAACCTTTTAACTGCTAAACTTTTTATATTTATAGACGGCTTATTTGCAAATAATAAAGATTTAAGCTCTTAGATTAAATTTATATTTATTTTTGCAAACAAGGTCGTTTATATAGACAACTAATTTACGATTTGAGGCAATTTTATCTACTAAAGCTTTACTAAGTATAAGAGAGTTACTTAAAGCGTTTTAGCGTTAAAAATCTACAGCATAGTTAATAGTTTTAATGTTAGATTAGTAATTGCAACGATAGTTTAATTAATTATAAACTAACTTAGTTTTTTACCCATTTCCCTTATTATATATATAAATTTATATTTATTGTATAAATACTTTGTTAAGCTTAGTATAACGAAGAAGAAGTGTTTAATAATTAATATAATAGCACTTTGTTAATTATATAAATAGCGAGAGATTTTAAAAATTAAATAAATTAATAGGAATAATAACCCGGCTAATGTTATAACTAAAGCATTGCCTAATTGAGCTTTAAAACGGCTTATTAACAATAACTAACTAGCTATACGAATAAAAGGATTTGTAGAGAGAGCTATAGACTAAAGTAATAAAAGGAGGAAAGGAAAGAAAGATAAAAAAAAGAAGCGTATATGTATACAGCTAACCTTGTTAAGCAAACAATTGCTTATTTAGATATTTTTATATAATAATAAGAGAAAGTATATGATTATATGGCTAGCGAAAGAGAAAAACTGCTAGTGTAGGTTTATAGCTAGAAGGAAGGACTGGGCCTACGTTTGTCCGACTAGAGGACTGGTCCGCTGCGGACCGGCGCTAGCCGGCTACGGCTAGTGTGGAACGAAGGGGGACATAAGCTACCTTTCGTAGCCTCGTCCCCCGACGTAAATAGCCTCCCTTCCTTCCAACAACTACCAACTACGAATCAACTATATAACCAACAAGTGTACGATTCCACCAAGTGAGACCCTACCAACAAGCAGCAAATAAGAAAGTAAGAGATATTAAGAATATTTAGCACACTATTTAATAATAGCTTTTCTTTATATAAGAATAAATAACTAAATATGCTAATTAGAAAAGGATTAAGGGACTAATTCTTAAAAAAAGAGATAAAGTTTACTTTTTTTGCAAAAATCTTAAAATACAATGCTTTAGCAATAAACTTAATTATAAAAAGATTAAATCTTTTAAAATTTTATAAAAACTTTTAAATGTTAATTATAAACTCTTATTACTAAATATT
>JALRMF010000741.1:0-13251 GCA_026120015.1 Dendrostoma leiphaemia
TTAATTTAATCAATAACTAACCTTTATATATACTTCCACTACTACCTATTTATACTTTTCTACTATTTTCTTTCCTTTTCTTTCCTGTTTAGTCGCCTTCTCTTTAATACTTTAACCGTCTACATTTATATACTTTACTTTTACCTAAATCCAACGGGCACCTTACTTTAACGGACACTCTCCTCTAACGGACACCCTCCTCCAACGGACACCCTTCTTCAACGGACACCCTCCTCCAACGGACACCCTCCTCCAACGGACACCCTCCTTCAACGGACACCCTCCTCCAACGGACACCCTCCTTCAACGGACACCCTCCTTCAACGGAATGCTATATAAAACGTCGATCCACATCGGACCGACCTCCCAACGGCATACTACCTTAACGGGAAACAAAGCTGAGAGCTATATTAAACATATAGCGAACCTTCTACCCAGCGACGAACATAGAAACGCACTCTATCCGCCACTACGTATAGACGGCAAATATACATGGAAGAGTGCCTGGCTTTATGCGCAAGACACCGCCTACTCTTTGTCCTCCTCTCCTGCTATATAAGCAAACACCCGGCACAGCTGGATGGTATCTATACCAGCACACCGGACCCGTCGCCCCATCCATCGCCACACCTCTCCATAGCGCTGTGTGACGGTTTCGCCGTCGCCGAACGGCCCAGCAAAGCCGAGCTGCCGGTAGAGCGCCTCGGCCATAGCTGGCTCTGCCGTGTTCATATACGCAATCGTGCACACCATGATTCCGTCGTACGGACACTTTTGCCTCGCGACCTTGCGCTACCCGCCCTCCGTAACGTCCTTCTTTGTGGCAGCGCATAGCTCCTGTGGCGCGAGACAGCCTATACAACAGCTATACCTTTGCAGCGTTAAACCTTGGCGCAGGAATGCTTCTATCACTATGGCGGCGCAGTAGGCGGCAGCCTGCGCTGGCATAACACGCGCTATAGGATACCGCAGCCTAGAGTGGGCGCTATCTGCTAAATTCTCCGCCCAGCAAAAGACACAGCCGTTCCGCGCCTACCTAGACAGCAACCGCTGGAGCCTCTTCATCTCTGCCTCCTCCTCGGCTGCCCGTGTGCCTGCCCGCCGCCTTGCCGCCTGCGTCCCGAGCGCCTAGGCCCAGACGTCGGCCTCTTCCTTGTCCTCGAGCCCGTCCATCTCCGCCGCGGCGGCCAGGGCGAGACAGACATCGCACGGCGCCTCTCCGTCCTGGCAGCCCGTCCGAGGGCCCGGCCCATCGAGCACGGCGTCGAGCACGACACGCCGGCAGACGTCACCGCGGAGGTAGTCGTCACACGCGAACGCTTTGGCCGTTATGCGACTGGGCGCTGGGGCGGCGCCCGCCAACGTTACGTGAAGGACGACCGCCTTGCTGGGGGCATCGTCCCGCCCGGCCCGCCCGCTTTGCTGCGCGTAGTCTGCTATTCGCCGGGGCATGCCGACGTGGAGGACGAGCCAGATGTTGGGCACGTCGATGCCGAGGCCGAGCGCGTTGGTGGCTACGACGACCCGGCCGTCGCCGTACTGGGCGCGGGGCGTGCTGCCCATCTACGCCTGCAGCCTCTTCGCCTTTCCGTCGCGGCTGTCGACTTTGCGGTAATAGGCGTTGCACCCAAGGGCGCTGGCTAGGTGCTCGACCGCCTAGACGGTGCTGCAGTAAACGACAATCTTGGCCGGCTATAGGTGGGCTGCGAGCGCCTCGTTGAGCAGGGCTTGCGCGGCCGACGTGGTCCGCTCCATCGCATCCTCCGGGTCCTGGGCCGCGATCGCGTAGACGCGGTACGCGATGTTGGTGCGTGTCGTGCGGAACCGGAGCAGCACGACGTCCTCGCGGCGGGCGTGGATCTGCTCGAAGAACGCCTCCTCGTCGCCGGGCGGCAGCGTGGCCGTCAGGAAGACCTGCGGCACGCCTACTAGGGCTAGGCTGCCGAGCTTGCGCAGCCGGGGCCGGAACGCCGGCGAGCCCTCCAGTATAGTATAACACTCATCTACGACGAACCGGTCCAGCCGTGCCGTAATGCGCAGCAACTCCACATAGCTGAGAAACCGCATCGACAAAGACAACTCGGGGGTGACAAACACGATCGACACATCGCCGGGCACCTGGTTGCTCCGCCACTTGGCGCATGAGATGTTAAGGCGCTGGCAGCGTTCAGCTAGGTCGCCCTAGAGGGAGACGAGTGGCACAACTACGATGGTGACGCCCCTGGGGCAGCAGGCGGCCGGGTGCATAAAGCAGAGGCTCTTGCCGGTCCCGGTGGCCATGACCACCACAATAGGGCTCTTATTGGCCAGGATCACGTCGAGCGCCTCGCATTGCCGCCCACGGAACCGCATCTGGTCGCCGTACAGCCGCCGCAGCTCGCGCGCGAGGTTGATCCGCCGCAGCGCCTTTCAGCGCCGCAGCTGCAGCTCCCGCATCCCTTCGTAGTGCAGCGACGGCCCTTTTCTCTTTCGACCGGGCTGGAGGATGTTGATGGGCGCGTGCACGGCGGAGGGAAAGCCTAGGAGGCGATGCCACTGCACGCTAATATGGCGAAAGTGGATCTGCCGCTCGTTGGTCTCGAACGAGCCTTCGGTCAGGAGGCGGCCATAGATCAAGCCAGCGATTAAAAAGCCGTGCTTTGCCTGCAGGTCCTAGGGGCTGTCCTTGTTACTGCTGTTGTTACTGTCGCTACTGTGCTCTATCTCCTCGAGCAGGCTCTTTGGGCCGCGGAAGAAGCGGCGCGCAAACGCAATGGCGAGGTGGCGCCAGCGGCTGATCGTTAGCCCCTCGCGGCAGCCAGGCAGGCTTATGCGGTAGAGGATTCGGCGCATGCGCGGGGACGTCTAAGGCTGGCTGCTACTGGGCGTTGACCGCGTTCGTCCCTGCGTAGGCGCGCGTGCAGCCAGGGCGCCCGCGATGCTGCGACTGTCCGCCCCGCCTTCGTCGTCCGCACTATCTTCGTTGTCTGCCCCGTCCTTGTCTTCTCCGTCGCTGCACGGCTCTAGTAAGTCGGGTGTGGTCCAAAGGGCCGCGCCCAGCTAGGTTTCATCAAACGTATTGGCGCGCGCCGCCTCCCAGAAGGAGAGGACGAGCCACAGGTAATACACGAGCAGCGTGCCGACCTCGCGGGGCAGAAAGCGGTGGATAACTTTAAGGCGCTCCGTCTTGGCGAAGCCCTTATGGTAACCAGTCACAAACATCACGAGTCCGCGGTCGATCAAAATGTTGCGAACCCCGCCGTTCGCCGTATTGCGGTGCCGCAGAGTCAACACCTCCGTAGACCAGGCGGGCTGCCCGCCGCCAAAGTGGACAAGAAAGAGCAGCAGCTCTAGCAGCTCCTCGATTAGCGTGCTATAGTGCAGCACGGTCTTCTTCTACAGTGGCACTCCTACCTTCGGCCTGCCGCCCAGCTGCACCTAGGCGGCACGGAGACGATCGTACGTCTAGATCCTCGCCATAAGCCAGCCTTGGGCGGACGGGACAAGTGCCATTAGACTGTCGACAAATGATACGCCAATGGTAGCATCTTGCGCGTTGTCGACGATTAGGTTCTATAGGATGGGAGGGACGCCTAGCGCAGTGGGTTCTTGCTTTGTATAGCCCTCAACCAAGAGCAGATGCGTATATAAAAGGCTTTTTACGCGCTGCAGCGCTGTCTGCACTATCGTGTGTAGCCCGGCTATGCCCAACCGGACCCCTCCATAGGTCGCCTCGTCGGCCTCCCAGCTGACAGCGCCAGGCACGGCGTTGTTGTAGTAGATTGCCATCCCGTAGTTGCGCAGTCGGATGATGAACTGCGTTGGGGTGGTATCCCAGCCGTCCCCGCCACTAACTATAAATCGTCGCGTCATCTCGCTGAGCAGAACAAAATAACTAGAACTATTTTCTGCTACAGCTGCCGCAGTTTGCCCTTGCTGTACCCGCTGTGAGATAGCCTTGACCTGCATTGCCACTGTGTGCTGAAGGAGTAAGAGTTGGGAGATGGCTATTACAGCGGAGAGCTTAGGTGTAAACTCGTCATAGCCCGCCCAGCCGTCGTCAGCCCGCACGCTTAAGACCATCAGGAAGCTGACCAGGACGCTCTCATACTCGCTGTCCTTGGTAAAGTGGTCAAGCACAGAGATGTACATCGCTAACACGGCTTGGTTGAGATTAGCCTGGGACTGGTTTGCACGCACAGGACTCGAGCTCTCTGGAATGTCTGCCAGCTGGTCCGCCAGCGCGGTTATTTTGGCAAACGCGGTAGACTGTCGGGACGTAAGCGAGAACGGGAGGCGCTCCGCAACATCAGCCACCTCTATGGCGCAAACAAGATAAGCAAAGAACTGCAGCAGGACATTTGTATATCTCTTTGTGGTATTGCGTATATGTCGAAAGTGAAACGGTGTCCCCCGCTCCTTATGCAGTTTAGTGCGGTTGACTTCGAACAGAACGTTCCACAATACCTCCTCCGGCTGGGCAGACTTTTTTGCCCGCTGAATGATGCGCTGTACGGCTAGGTGGACTTTTATAAGCCAAGGGTGCTTGCTGCAGTCGAGTAATAAGAGGTTGCGCAGAAAGGCCTTTTTGCCGCTAAAGGCCTTTAGGTGGGTGGCGGCACCTAGTCGGCGGAGCCATAGGTTTAGTGCGGCAAGATCACCCTGCTCCTCGAGATCCGCAGCCTCTTGCTTGCGCAGCTAGTCTGCGCGGGAGTAGAAGCGCTGCAGCACCTTGTCTAGCCCTACAGTGGCGTCGGCGCCCTAGGCCTCCGATACGTCCTCCTCCTCGCCGTCTTGGCCAACCTCAAACCAGCCGCTGCCGGCCCTAGACGGGAAGAAGCGCTGGCATCGCACGCCCGTCGTCCAGGGCGCCGAGCGTAGAAGCTTTGCCCTCTAGACGACGTTGCCGCCCTTCTTCCACTCGCTCTGCCAGCCGTGGGCGCTGCGGCAGTGGGCCTGGATCTGCTTCACCTAACGGGCGATATAAGGGCATGCATAACATCAAAGCCCATCATTCTTAGGGGCGGCAATAAATGGGATGAGTGCGGTCGTCGGTGGTGGGAAGGGGAAGGAGCGCAGTTCGTCTTGGCTCTGGACGAGGCCCTTTACTGTAAGGACAACCTTGGCGATGGCAGCGCGCTTATGGGCGGGAAGCGCTCGATGGTGCTTCCAGAGATGGGTGGGGACCTCTACTGGAATGCACGCAAACCGGCAGGTCTTGCATATTACAAATAGGTAGCTGGGCAGGTGGATAAAGGGCTCTATGGCGAGAGGGCATGCGAGACTAAGCTAGCCGCTAAATACTATAGCCGCATAGCCTTACGAAACACTATATAGGTATAAGCCATAACGCAACGGCAGATTGCTTGCTATGCGTCTACAACCGCGTTTGCGTCTGGGTTTTACGTAGGGTATTACTGTTTATTCTACCTGAAACTTTATCTGGGTAGCAATGAAACACCTGGGCGAACAGGCAACAAAACAGACGGATAGAGAAGCACGCTTGGTTCTGCACGTAACCATACAGAATGGCGTTGCGTAAGAAGATCAGTAGGATGAAATATATGTAAGGCTATAGCCTTGGCCGAGTAGTATAGTCACGGCATATAAAAAGCTGACAAAGCCAAAGGCTGACAAAGCTAGAAGCATAAAACTGCATAACAGCACCTATGCCAATCCAGCTCGCTGTCCAACCCAGAGAACGCTGCATTACACAAAAATACACAACAATAGCACGAAAAGTCATCAAATCAAGCCAACAGTTGGTATAATTTCAATGATACCAAATGTAAAGCAGCATGACAGAGAATGGACTTGGAAGTAGAGGGCAGAAAATCTTCTTGGAAGTCGACCCATGCTTTGGCTAGCGCGTTTTCATTCGTATGGTGGTTCCTTGGGAGGTTGAGTCAACCGCGATGAGAAATTGATGCCAGGTTATAAAGCAAAATATAAAGAGAAAAAGGTTTAAAAGAGAGACTAAGAGAATAAAAACTAGCTAGGCGCAAATGTTGCAGTAGGTAACAGCAGTAAACTTTTAAACTAGCTTGCTAATTAAAATGCTAAAGACTAAGGCTATTATAATGCTAACTATAGCTTTTAAGAAGATGGTAAACGTAGGTAAATAAGATAATAAGCTTTTAAACTTAACAATTATACTATTTATAGGTTTATTAATAAGTTTTTAGGTAGCACTGTAACTTTTAAGTGCTAAAAAAAATTATTGGCTTTTTAAGGTTTTTTAGTTTTTAAAAGCTGCTATTAATAATTTAAATATGCCTTTAACTCTTTGTATTTTAGCAAGGTTTTATTGAATAGAGCGGCCTAAATATTAGTTAAACCTATTTCTTTTTGCAACTTTTTTAAATGTTAGCTTTATAGCTGTTTTAATTTAATCTTTTCTTTTTCTTTTGCATACTTATATATTTAAACTTAGCCCTCTTTATAGGTATTTTCCGTCTCTTTTCCTTAACTAATCCATTTTAGCTATTGCCCTTTGCACAATTCTCTTTTTAGTTTTTATTGATTACTTTTAAGCTATTTAACCAGCCTTTTTTTTCCTACTACCTAGATATAAACTCAGCCTTGCCTTAGATTTTAAGAATAGCTAGGCCTAATTATTGCTTAGATATATTAAGCGATTGATTATATCTTTTGCTTTTTTAAATAGGGTTTTTGCGCTGCTTACTTCTATATTATCTACTTAATGTAACAATTAAAGTAAGCTAAATTTTAAAAAATTTAGTTATATGCTTTAGTTAACTTATAGTTTAGTTTCTTGTTATAATCTTTGCTTTATTTTTTATCTTATTTCTTATATTCTTTTTTTTTTTATTCTTTGTTGCGTTTTTCTTATTGCTTTTTGTTTTAGTTAATATTTTATTTCTTATTTTGCTTTTTGTCTCTAAAGCCCCCCTACTTTTCTATTTTATATTTTTTGTGTTTTTAATTCTTTTTTTATTGATATATTGTAAAAAAACCTTATTAAGCAGTATATTATAACTTTTCTAATTCTAATATTCTGCACTGGTTATTTTTATGGTAGTTTTTATTTATTAAGCCTTTAGGCATTTTCTTAGACTTTTTTAATTTTATTACTTAAATGTTTTTTTACAATGAGCAGCTTGCTGTTGCTAGTTTTGCTACTCTTTTGCAAATAGTTTTAGCAAGCAGATTAACAGCTTTTTATTTAGCAATACTAGGCAGTAAATCAGTTAATAAAGTTTATGCCCTTTTTTAAACTTAAAAATATAACGTTGATGCCTGCAGCTTAGCTGCTAATAGCGCTACCTCGTTAATAATTGCCGCTTTTTTAGGAAGAGTTGACTTTTACTTTCTGCTGATTAAACAGGGTGTATCTCCTTGCAAAAATAACTATAAAAAACTTGGCATTTAAGACTATATTAAGCACTTGCCTTTTACTTATGTGCTTATAAAGTAATATAAAAAGCTTATTGGCAATATAGCTAAATGTAGCTTAGGAGGCCGCAATTAGTCTCTTAGTTTCCTAGTCTTTTAACCTTTTAGTCTTTTAACCTTTTAATCTTTTAACCTCTTAGTTTCTTAATTTTCTTAGTTTTTTGCCTTAGAAGAATAATTATAAAAAACTTGGCATTTGAGACTATGTTAAGCACTTGCCTTTTATTTATGCGCTTATAAAGGAATATAAGGAGCTTACTAGCAATATAGCTAAATATAGCTTAGGAAACTTTAACTTTGCATATATTAGCAGCTTACTAAGTATTTTTTAAGGCAGCATAAAAAAAGATACTTTGTTTTAGAGAGGATAATAGGCAAAAAGAAAAAGGTAGAAATATAATAATAAATTATATTTGCAAAAATAAGAATATTTTAATTTTAAGAATTATTTTTTACTATTGCTTATACTTTTATTTTTAACTGCTTTTATAGCAGTATAAGCCTGCGAGAATGCTTGGCATAATTGATTAGTCTCAAATCTACTCTATTGGACGCGCTTTCTAAGCCACTTTGCAATGCTGCCCTTTAGCTTTTATATAATACCTTTAGCCGCTATTATTGCGTTAAATATCTATTATATTACCTTTGGGTAATATATAATTATATTGCTATAAAATATAGTAAAAAGCGCAGGGTATTAGTAGGCGTTGCTAAGCATATAGGTAAATTGTTAGCTATCTTGGTTATTGGCCGCAATTTACTAAGCATAGAGGGCCTACGGCAGTTTATAGTTGAAATAGCCTAAAAAGGGCTCTAAGCAATGTTTAATAAAAAATAAGAGGTATATTTGCTTAGCTTTTAATGCTATCTTCTTTTACGCTAGCTAACCTTGTTTTAAATAGGCGGCAAGCTTATAAGCATTATCTTTTACATAGGCAAAATAACAGGCAATGCAGCACTTGCCCTATTTTAATAGCTGGCTAATAAAGGTATATGCTGCTTTGTATATATTTATCGCCTTTTGCGTAGTATATTACTAATTAAACTACTTGCAGCGCTGCAGCTATGCAAAGTTATTTACAACAGTAATCTTTTCTCCTTTGGGTAGGTTATCTTTGTTTATATATATTAGCGCTATATAGGCGCCTTTGTTATTATATCTGCTGCATAGATTATATAAGGCTTTGTTGCCTATATAGCTATCCCGCTTAAAACACTTATTTATAAACTAATCTAATATAACTTATTAGCAAGCAGACGCAGTAAAATATGCTTTGGCTGCTTTGTTCTATGTTTTATTTAGCGTTTGCTTTTGCTTTAGCCTTGTTTCTCTGCTTTGCATAAGGCATAAGATAATAATAGCCTTACTAGGCTGCCTATCCCAGCTAGCCTAACTAGCTTTTTATATATAGTCTTAAAGCCTTTGTAGCATATTAATATAAATAATAAGCTAAATAATAAGTATATCCAGCCTTAGTTTAAAAGCATTAATGGCAATGATAACCATGCTGTACTTTTGCTATGCCTAAAGCTACTGCGCCTTGCCCTTGCCTATGTTAACTCTGCTATAGTAAGCTTTATACCTAAGTGCCTAGCTTAAATATTTCATTTACTCCATTGTTTTAATATAAACAATCGCCTTTCTTTTAATACCTAACGCTGCTTAACGTTAGATAATTTAATAAGCATGCTTGTCTTTTGTCTGTTAGAGTATGGCTGTGCGCCTTGCCATTTATTTTACCTAATATGCAATATTCTTTTAGGTTATACTTACCTAAAATAAATATATGCAATTAGCTGCTAACGCAGCAATATTATAGAAGATAGGTTTTTTATATAAAGGCAGGGTTGCTGTTAGAAATACTTGCTAAATGCCTTAATCCTATATTATAAGCCTTAATGC
The DNA here is from genome assembly GCA_026120015.1 of Dendrostoma leiphaemia. Classification (NCBI taxonomy): domain Eukaryota; kingdom Fungi; phylum Ascomycota; class Sordariomycetes; order Diaporthales; family Erythrogloeaceae; genus Dendrostoma; species Dendrostoma leiphaemia. The sequence continues at coordinate 9,299 of JALRMF010000741.1, forward strand.
TGTTAGCTAGGGGTAAAATTAGCGGTTGCCTTTGATTAGCATATAATACTTGTTAATAACAATGTAGTTAAGGGCTTGCTAGCTTTGCAGCTAGTTGATAAAATATTAAAATTTTTTGGTAACGGCAGACTTGGGCATAATAAAAATAATTAATGCAGCATTGTTAGCTTTAATAGTTTATTATATGTAGCTTATAATGCTATTATCTATATAGTGTTAAGTTAGATTTTTTTGCAATGAGACTAGCAGCATTATTATAATAATTGTGCCTTTGGGCAAGGCAAAGGTTAGCAGCATAAATAATAGGCTTTTGCTTGCTTTTATGCTAGTAATTTATATAATTAGCGTTTTGCTGTGTACAATAGCTTAGAAGACTGCCTTTTGCTGGCTTTAAAATGCAGTTTTAAAGCTTAGCATTATAATAAGCTAGCTATAAAGGTTTATTTAGCGTAGCTGCGTAAAATGCTAAAACTAGGCTTTATTATAAAGGCTTTTAAAAGCCTTTTGTTGATGCTTTTCGCCTATTAGACTACCTGTTTAGCTGCTGGCGTTAAAGCTAAGAAAGCAGTGCTACTTTTAGCTAATAGCCTAGAACTATTGCCGCTGGGCAGCTATACTAGAGAAGCCTTGCTATATCTTATATGCGTAGATTAAGCTAGCTATATAAGAAGTGTGGCAGGTCTAGAGGTGTTATACGTTGTTGCCCTCAGCTTTTTAGTTACTGCTATTATCGCCACTCTCTATTATATTTATATTAAACTTTTTATTGAGATATTGGTTGGAGATAGTGATAGTAATATGCCGCTAGGTGTTAATTATAAGCCTAGTGCTTAGGAGCCGCTGGCTATGCTGTGAGAAGAGGCGTTGTATTTAATTGTTTTTTTACGAGCGCACTTTTGCGCCCTTAGAGATAATATAGATAAATATTTTGTTTATTTATAAAAATGTATTTTTTTAGCACGCTGGCAGCAGGAAACTTTAAACTGCCTGCTAAAATGGCAGCGTTAGCTATAGGTATTAGATTAGCAGCTTGCTAACTTCGCAGAGCAGATATTAATAAATAATTTTAACCTAGCCGCTTTAATAATACCCTTTATAATAGTATATTAAAAAGAAGATTATGCTTTAGTATATAAAGATGTTGCATATACTGCTATTTAGCAAGTTAGCAAAATAAATGCTACTAAGCTTAGGAGTTTACGTAGGCTAGCTGCTAAACATATGTAAAAGTAGCTAAAGCTTTTTGCAAAAATAGTTAAATATAAACCTATACTGTTAGATAGCAGCAGTTTAATAAAGCAAGCCTTTAGGGCTGTAGTTAATAAGCTATTGTTTTTGTAGATTAGCTAAATTGCAAAGGCGGCATAAGACTTAATTGTCTCTTTTTGCAACTTAAGCCTGGTTGCAGTTGTTTTAAAGAAATAAATAACTATTTTATTCTTTATTATAGTTATCTTTAATAAGTGTTTAGTTAATAATTAGCAAGGCAGCAGTGCTTTAATCGCTAGTAAACATTAGGGCTGCCAGCAAACCTTGTGCTTTGTAGATAAGGTTATAAAGCATATTTAAAAGCTAGCTTATAGTAAGCTTAACGTAGTTAAAGAAGACATAATCTTTGTTTTAGTTAATATAGCCAGTTATTAGCATAGTTATAGCAATTTATATTTTATAAGACTGCATTGCTAAGATTTAATTTATTAGCGCAGGCTGCACTTTTTTTTTATAGCTGGTTAGCGTAAGAAAGCGTTGCACTTTGTTTTATATCGTTATAAAGAGCGCTAGAGCCTTTTTGCGCGCTTTATCCTTATTTATACTTTGTATAAGGCTAGTAATATTGTTTTTATGCTCTAGGTAGAATTAGTAGAAAATTATTATATAAGCAATTTTAATTATAGCTAAGTAAATAGGCATATAATTAAAGGCGCTTACTTACCTATCATCTTTATATAGCTTAAAGATTATAAGCTTGCTAAGAAGGATGCTATAATAATAGTTTTTTAAAAGTAGATAGTCTAAGAAACTAATAAGCATATTAAGGCAAAAACATTTAATATTTGCCTATAGACTAAGCGTTAGAGGGAGTTTGCAGATAGCTTTGCCTACTACAGCTTTAAAGGCGTTAAATTAATTACCTTGCGCCTTTAATATGCGGTAAGGCGGCTGATTGTTATCATCCTAGCCTTTAACCTACACTTAAATATAAAAAAGCTTATAGAAAATATCTTTGTAGCGAGTTTATATATGCTTCTTAAGCTAATTATTAAAAGGCCTCTGCGCTTTAATATAAATATTTATTAAATAAATCTTAAAGAGTATAAAATAGCCAACCATAGCCAATGTTACAATAGCGCATACTTAGTTAAAAACCTAGTCTAAAACCGCTTATATTTGTTTAAAAACCGGCTCATTAAAGGTAATAAATTTAGTCATCTGCCAAAGCTATATTTAGTCTAAGCTTTGCAGATATTGCGCCCAGCCTATCTGCCATACTCAAAGGTTAAATTTTAACTTTTTATCCCCTTCTCTAATAGTTTTAAAAAAGAATAATAACAATAATTAAGCTTGCTTTTAGTGCATGCAAAAGGCCTGCTCTATAAACCTTTTTATTATTATCTCTGCTAAGGCGTTGCCTCTGCTAAGCTTATTTAATCTAACCTTAAATTAGCCGCTGCTAGCCTAAAATAGGAAAAAGCATTGACATTATACACTAATAGTCTAAGGCAAAACCCGCTAAAGCTTTAAGCGCTAGGTAACATTTCTACCTCTTTTTTAATCGTTTTGCCACTTATATTTATCTTAGCAATGCTTTTAAATCCGCTTTCTTTAACGCATAATATAAGGGCACTTATTACACTATAGTTTATTATTTTAAAAGAGCGCAAGGTAAAAAATAGGTAATATATCCAGCGGCAGAAACAAAAATGTACATAGCTTATCTTATATCTAAATAAGCCTATTAATTACACTAATTACCTTTGCAACCTAATTACATTCACAGGCTAAAAGGGATCTATAGTACTTCTAAAAATATATCAGCACCTTAGCAAAAATATAGGCAAATTAACACATTTTATATATAATAAAGAGATAAATAGGCAAATAGATAAAGGGCTTTATAATGCTATAATATTAATTTAAACACATTGCTTAGGTGTAATTAATATAATGGCTGCTGATGCATAGTATATAAAGTTTAATAAAATTTAAGCCTTTAGCTAAAATTATAATATAACTCTACGCATTATATTTGCGTCTATAGCAGGTTAGAGGGTAATTTCTCTGCGCGCAAAATAACGTTATAAGTAAGAGAATATACTAAATTATAATAGCAAAAAGCTAAAAAGTTGATATATATAATATATAGCAGCGATTGCAATAAATATGGCACGCAAAAGGAAGAAGAGTATAACACTAGAACCTAAGCTTAAAAATCTATAGTTTATTTTAGTTATATATACAGCGGTTGGTTATTATATTAAAAGGCACTCTAATAGAGCGCTTTGCTTAATTAGCACTGCGCAACTACCTATTAGTTAAAAACGTCAAAGCAACAGCTTCGTTTACGTTACCATACCATAGGTTAAAAAAGGGCTACATTTAACAATAAAAACTAAAACAGCAAATATAAGTTTATATTTCTAATTACAAAACTGTTTGCTTTCTTATAACACTAAACTTATTTGGTTTAAAGTAGGATAATGCCTATAGACTCTACAAAAAAGAAATTTCAATGAACTTAACCCATGTTTTTACTAGCACGCTTTTGGTTTGTATAGGGTTTTCAATAGACTTAACTCAAGTTGTCTAGAGCATATAAGATAGACTTATAATATAGTTAATGATTTTAATATTAGACTAGTAATTATAACGATAGTTTAACTAATTATAAACCAACTTAGTCTTTTACTTATTTCCCTTATTATATATATAAATTTATACTTATTATATAAATA
>JALRMF010000742.1:0-13124 GCA_026120015.1 Dendrostoma leiphaemia
TATATATTAAGTATAAATAAATAATATAATAAGGTAGAAATAAAATTATATTTAGCTTTACTTTGTATAAAGAAAAAGAAACAAAGTTTTTTGCTTTGTATAAAGGATTTATATATGCGTTTTAGGCATATGTAACTGTGTGCCTGGTTTTAGTTTGCCAAACCACCCTAGTGGTTGGCACCGGCATCTCTACCAGCCCTTATACAAACCCGCAATGCCATTTATTCTAACATATATGCTTATAAGCTATAGCTTATGCTACTTTTTATATATATAGTTACCTTAGTTGTTAAGGCTAAAGAAACGGCAAAGCGCTAGCGCGCTTATAGCATAAAGATAAGAAAAGCCTTTATCTTTTTTTAGATAATATCCTTACAATTATCTTTGTTATATATAAGCTTAATTATCTATTTATTAGCTTTTCCTTTGACATAGAACCGCTACTTAATTGGTGCTGTGCATTAAAAGCAACGAAAAAACTAATAAAGAAGGATTAGTATAAAGCTATATCTATAGCGAAAGAAAAGCGAAACTATGATAAAGAGATAAAAATTAGTTGGAAATTAATTATATGCACAATTTTATAGCAATAATGCGTTGATTGCGATAGAGAAAAGGCAGAGTAATATCGTTGCGTAAAAAGAAAAACCCCCGCAATTGTAAAAGCAAAGCTATATAGTATTATTTACTTTTGTTAAGGTAGCTACTATGCTTAGTTTACTTTAAAACTAGCATAGTTGCGCTATTAGCTATATACTAACGCAACGCCTATAAAGCAGCCTTATACTGCAATTACTTTATAATATTATTACTTTTACGCTATATTTAAAAATAAATATAGTTTAAAAGAGAGAGTATTATTATAGTACTAAGTAGACTATAAAACCTACTTTGTATAATAATTATAAGAGCTGGCAAACCGCCGGCGCTGCTTTAGCTAGTCTTTTTCTTTTTTCTCTTTGTGCAACAACAAGTTATTTCCACGAACCTATAGTCCGTCTAGTTGTGCTGTGACAGGCACCACGATCACTGCCACGTACTTCGCAGCTGCCGCGAGCCTTGTAGCGGTCTATCGGAAAGCTTCGCTGGATCTGTGGCGGGCATTCACAGGCAGGTTCCACCGAGGGAGCACCCGTCCTCACCCCGCGTGCAAAGCGATGGTGGCAGGACTTCATGGAGAGGTTAGGGAGATGGTGCGTCCGGCTTGGAATAAGAAAGGAGCCAGAAGATTCTGCCAGCAACATGGAGAACAATTCAACTAATCCAGTTTGGGCTTGAGGTTGTCGAACTAAACTGACTGAGATTAGCAAATAACTTGAAACTACATATAAACCAAGGGCTGAGTCTCGATCCTACAATATATTGCTTCATCATAGAGCTCTCAGCTACCTAGGCATCCAAACACCCCAAAAATGTTTACATAAACAACAATGAATTAACAGAGTGGTATTGAAATGGTTGATTTTGTATGGGAGACTTGAGGTTTTGGGTGTTCTGCGGCAAGGTATGTGCTATTGGGGGATGGGGGGGGCAGGGGGCAGGGGGGTACGGTACTGATGAGGCCAGCGGGTGCGGCCGAATCTGTGGCGTTGGGATCATTTCCACATGGCCGCAGGAATATCTGGCGTTGCCCTGAAATACCACTGGCAAACGAATCAACATCAATTCTGCGGCACAGTCAACCGTTCACGCCAGACTCTCCCCGGCGCGCCGTCGGCGGTAATTCCAGCTAGACTATACAATGGGGGCTCAAGCCACCCCGAGTGAGCGCGCGGCTGGAGTTTTGCCCGAGCGTCATTTCGATGAGCACTGCGGGTGCGAGACCGAGTCTGCAGCACGACCAGGCCGCGATCTATGTAAAATCTCAATGGGCTCTGCGCGCCGAGGCTCGTCACGCCCCCTTCGTCAAGACCACCTGGGCAGGTCCAGCCTCTTGTCCCGCCCGCGGACCTCCGGGCAACGGACAGCACATCGCTGGAAGCGGGGCCCGGAGGGCGGAGGGCGATGGCAGCCCTGGCTGCTGCGGGGGACGATGGTGACAGAAAATCCGGATTGGCGTCCGAGGGAGAGGGCCATGGTTACTTGGTCTTGCTTCGTGCATGACGGCGGCTGACTGAAGGGGAGGGACGGGCTTATGCCAAGATATCAGGGCCAGAGAGGGATCGGCCGCAGCGTGTGTGGCAAGGTTCGAGGCCAAATCGCTCCACCCCCATTCCCATTCTGTCCCGGAAAAAAAGGGGCCGGGGGGGGGGGGGGAAGAAGAAAAGCAAAGGAGGGAAGGGTTGACATGTGCGCACGGTCGCCTGCTGGAGAATGCAACAATACCTACGAGTGATAAGAAGATGTATCGCACTCGCATCGGCACCGAAGACCGAACTGCTGGGTCGTCGCGACCACGAGAGGTCGCTGGGAAATAGTAGAGGGCGTAGCATCGGCCCCACCCCCCTCGATCGCCGTCCAGACCAAATCACACAGATCCAGCGTGCCCACTCAGCCCACTTCAGACAACTCCCCGGTCTCCTCCTGCGGGCAGAACTACCTAGGTAACATTCTCACACCCGTGCCGGGGCGGGCTGCTGTTAGTGTGAGCTGAGCCACCCCTTCCCAGCTCCTCCGCCGCTAGTGACCACTAAGAAAGTCAAAAGCCCTGGCAAGACATGCAGCTCTAGCTGAAATGAGGGTTGCAGCAAGCAATGGGGATCCTCCTTCGCTAATAGTGTGTCCCACTTCGAGAGGACGGACAGCGCTGAGGGAAGTGTGCCTATGGGGATCCGCCTACATACACTGCGGTAGGGGGGGGGGGCCACCTGGGGGAGGACGGGAGGGGAGGCGCTTAATTAATTGCCTTCCTCTTTTTCTTATTCTCCTTCCCCGTGACATTTTACCCGCATCTTCCAACAAACCTTGCATTTGCCTCTTCCCAGAGTTCCCAGCGCGTCGTAAAACGAGATCGGGCCCCTCACTGCCCCCCTCCCCCTTCGCGCCGCCCACTCTCATCCGTCACACACGAGGCTTTGACGCTTCTCGAGAGTAAGACCTCCGGCATTCCGATGTGATTCAGATGGCATGAGCACCTCAACACCCACCGAGCAGAAGGTCTGGGTCCAGCCCGGGGCGACCGGGCGTGGCATGATGGCCGAGAACAAGGACAGCACCACCACCACAGCGGACGACAAGAAGAGCACGTCGTCGTCGGCGGCGGAGAAGGAGGCGTTCGACCACGAGACCTACTCCGGACTGCAGGTCGTCGGGGACGGCATCCCGCAGATCGTGAGCAGGGAACCGCCAGAGGTCGCGGACGGGCACCAGCCACACTTTGCAGAGCACAAGGCCTTTGGGCAGTTCCCGCCGCCGCAGGTGGTGCCCGAGTCCTCCCCCGAGGCCACCACCACCACCGCCTACGGCTACCCGGTCTCGGCCTCGTACCCACAGAGCTCGACGGCCGGGCCCACACCCGTCAGCCCGCCCCTGACGGACAGCACGCTGGCGGGGCCCGAGTATCAGTACAACGGCGGCAAGAACCCGTTCGACTCGGCTTCTTCTGGGAAGGCCAGGGGGGCGAGGAGGATATGCGGACTGAGGAAGAGGGTCTTCTGGGTTGTGCTGGGGGCTGTGGTCTTCTGCTTCATGGTCGCCATAGCAGTCGGCCTCGGCTTGGGGTTGGGAGAGACGAAGAAGAGGTACGTGATCTGCATCAATCTGTTCTTTTTTTCTTAGCCTCCCTCGACCATGTTAGGTTTAGATGCAGGGCGTGGACCCGGCAACATACGAAGTAGCTGGAACGGTAGCGGGACGGGACAACCGAGACACAGGACGGTGCGCGGGACGGCTCGTGGAGCACGGTGTCGGGGTCTCAGAGACACGTATCGCATTTGCAGCAAGCATGCCTGGCTGCTCGGAAATGTTCCCTTCCCCCCACACGAGAGGCTAACGTGCGTTGGCGGCACCAGCGGCAGTTCCTCGAGCGCAACCGCGACGTCGACCTCCTCAGCAAACGCCACGCTCCCGGCCGCCGTGGCCACCGCCACCGCCAACGGGGACACGGACATCACCTGCCCCTCGGCGAACCAGACGCTGTACACGCTGGCGACGTCGAGCACCAAGAAGAAGTTCCTGGTCCTCTGCGGGCGGGACTACAACAGCGCCAACGGCGCCTTCGACCTGGGCCAGGCGAACATCACGACGTTCGAGGGCTGCCTGAACGAGTGTGGGAGCACGGACGGGTGTATTGCTGTAGGGTGGGGAACTTATTACGGGACCAACACCTGCTGGTTCAAGAGCGCCATCGGGGATCCCAATGTAAGTGAGGATTGGTACGCCGCCGTGGAGGACGACTCAGGCTGAGTTGGTATGGAATGAATAATGTCTTTTCGCATGTTGTTATAAGAAGCAAGACGTCAAGAACACACACAGTGGAACAAGGCCGGCTGGCCGTGTATTACCGGTATTCAAGGTATTCAGGTACTTGTTGCTTGTGGGCTAGGCACGCAGATGATACCTAGGTACCATGAACTCACATTCGACAGAAGTGTATTCCACACGAGGGTTATCCCAGAATAGGTCAACCGGTAGAAGGTTATTGCCTGAGAGATTAATCCTACAAGACCTTACCCCATCAAGTTCCACTGATTGCTATAGATGGCTTCCTAGGCGGACTGGGCCACCAAAGCCCGCCCCCGTTCATCCTAAAGACCGGATCCTACAATACAAACAATCTCCGAACGCCTATTTCAGCAGCAGGAAAACAAAAAAACTCACACAGCGCCATACCCAGCTCTCTCATCTCCTCCAGATCAGAACAAGCCAAGCAGCGACACGATACCCAGCGATGATACCAATCATGATGCCAACATTCTTACCCATGTAGCCCGCCCTGTACCCATACTGCGCCAGCACGCCCTCGCCCGCGATGAGGCACTGCTCCGCCAGCTCCGTCTGGTACATGCACTGACACGCGCCCCCGCACGAGTAGGCGCGCCCGGAGAACTCGTTGACCATCATGCCCTCGAACACGTACTTCTGGTAGTCCCAGTAGCTGAAGACGTACCGGTAGAAGGCGTTGAGCAGCGTCGGCTGGATGAGGAAGCCGTCGACGCACATCCACAGCCCGTTGGCGAAGGCGACGAGCGCGAGCGCGACGACGAAGTTGGGGAAGAGCGACGACATGAACACCACCAGGCCCTCGGCCGCCAGAAGGTCCAGAAACACCCACATCACCCAGGTGAAGAAGGCGATCGCCGTCGGGTTGAAGTTGGACAGCCAGTACGAGATGGCCGAGAAGCCGATGGCGATGAGAAAGAGGTATGGGATCCCGATGAGGAAGTTGGACACGATGAGCTCAGCGGCGCCGTATAGGCCGTTATGGAACTCCTTGACGTATTGGTTGCGATCCTCGATGAAGGCCGGTACGTACGCCACTGCCATGAAGGACATGAAAGCCCCGCCAAAGAACTAAGACGCATCCAGGTCAGTCTCAAGAGGATAACAGACGTTGGGAAGTGCATGGGGTACTACTCACGATGGCGTTGATGTACGGCTGTATATACTCCTGTTCTGTCTTGAGCCGTACCCACACTGTTCCCATCATGATAGCCAAGCCGAGGTACATGGCCATCCTTACGCCGTATGCAATCACATCGCGATAGCTTTTGATGAAGGACCTGTGGAGTAGAGTCATGACCAGACTCGGGAAGCCAGGCTTCTTCTCCACGGCCAACATATCGACCGTGCTGCTGTTCCGCCGCGAAAGGTGTGTCTCGCAAATGCGAGACAGCTGGCCAGCCATAGACGAGGTCTTCCAGGCGTGCTGCATCGTCTCGAGTCGGACTTGAGCCTGCTCCTTGTCCGAGGAGAAATCGACGTTGACCTGCTCAAGGAGGAACTCCGCCGGGTTAATGTGGAATGGAATGGGGTGGGCGATGGACTCGTAGTAGGGGTTGACCGCGCGGAGGGGTCCGAAGTAATGCGTCTTGCCGCCGGAAAGCAACATGAGCTTGTCAAAGAGGTTGTACGTGGAGGTAGACGGCTGATGTATGCTGGCCACGACGATGAGCTGGAACTTCTGTTAGCTTTTGTCCCAGCAAGGTGCCTCCTCGGGAAGCAGGTCTTACATTGTTGCGTTTCGCCACCCCTCTGAGATAGTTGATGACTTCGAAGCTGGCTGCAGAGTCCAAACCACTGGTAGGCTCATCCAGAAAGAGGATCTTGGGGCTGGTGATCAACTGGCTGGCGATACCCACCCGCCTCTTCTGCCCACCACTGATCCCCTTCCGGATGGGCGTGCCGATGATGGTATGAGCCTGCTCGTGCAGCCCAAAAGCCTCGATGAGGCCATCGACCCGGGCCACGCGCTCCCTCTTCGGCAGGGAGCTGTTGGTGCTCGACAGCCTCGACGCAAAGCTCAGGGTCTCCCGCACCGTCAGCGACCCGATCAGGGCGTCCTCTTGCTCGACGAAGCGGCTCATCTGCCTGAACTTGGTCGCTGGCGGCGCGGTGTCGTTGACGAGGATCCGCCCGTCGACTTGGCCTGCACCTGTGGACCGAGAGGCCAGGACGTTGAGGAGCGTCGTCTTTCCGCACCCCGACGGGCCCATCAGGGCCAGAATCTCGCCTAGGTGCACATGTCAGTCTCGGTCAAAGAATGCTCTGAACATCCTTGCGAGGCATTACTGACCAGCTTCGACATAACCCTCCGCATTGTCCACGATGACCTTGGGTTGCTTCGACACACGGTCCTTGACGGTGACCGTGACGCCACGCCAAGAGAGGCTCTTCACAACCGTGTTCCGGATATGAGTCTCCGTCATGGCATGGTGCTCAACGTCGATGTATTTCGACTCTTTCGCGGCGGATTCGCCCTCGGAGCTGTATCCTGTGCGGCTGTTGCTGGCCATCCTGTTGGCAGGTTCAAAGCAGCCTTGGCGGAAAGATCAGAAACGCAAGGAGGAGAGGATTTGAAAAGCAGGCGCCTCGCTTTTCATCCCAAGCATGAACCAGGGAGTGTGTAACAGACGCTTTCAAAACAAGGCCAACAGAAGCTGGAATGAAAGATGTTTGTGAATGTTTTACGTGACGAAGTCTCCATCTCCCTTCGCACAACCTACCACCCTGTGTAATCGGGATACTACCTACACTGTGAGGCCCCGGAGCAGAGTACAGACGCCGCTGACCAGAGGTCAGTAATACGGCTAGGGATCTCCGCACCAGCGCGAGGCATTGCTATATTGACGGCATCATGACTGTTCTTCTTGTCGAATATCATAATTTATCCGGCAAGGGTCGCCAAAAATAAGTACACACAAAAGCAATTAGGCGACCAGAACTCGGGAGCGATGGAATGCTGTCAGGCCAATCTTAGTGCATTGGTTCCATTGTTGTTGTCGTTGTTGTTCTGGCCAAGGTTCTGAAAGTAGGCTAGCAGGCCAGGTACTGCCTAAATACTGTGTGTGGAACTGTACGTTGTACCTTCCTGACAGATGCAGTGCACTGAGTAAGCGGCGTTCCCACACCCGGGGAACCCCCAAGGCCGCGGCGCCAACGCCTCGTCGGTTATAGCCCAGCAGCCTACTGCACTCGGGGACCTACAGTACACTAGCCGCCCAGCCCACCTGTTCGCGCAAGGGCTCGCGGATTGTGCAGGAACCCGATGGTTGTCTCGCTCACATGGCATGGACAGGGACCATTACTCACGGAGTGGTCATCAGAATCAAGATCCATTATCGTCTGGGCGGGGATGGAGCGCTGGGGGCCGTATGCCCCCCGCGTCCTATCCCTTCTCGATCAGGTCCGCGGTTGGGCGACTGGGCGACAGGCTGCAGAAGCAAGTTCGGGAAAGCCGATCTGGCGCACACACACGCCCTTGCTTCGAAAAGAAAGGAAATAAAACATGTGTGGCACCACTTATGCTGGGGTGTGGTTGTGCGGCTGACGAGGGCTGAGTGAGCCCCGGCCTGCCCTCCCCAGCCCATAGCTAGACCAGGCGCCTCCTTCGCTCTCTGGGCCAGCGTTCAGAGGTCTTGCTTGACGTGGTGAAGGAGCACAGCATGTTGGCCGGACGAGCGCCACTCGGGAAAGGCTGCAGCATCCAACCAAGCGGCTGTCCCCGCACACACCGCGGAGAGCCACTCGATCTGCCGCTCCTTGCAAAGGCTTGGAGCCGACTCAATCTACTCGAGATTTTCGGGTCTTCTGCTGCTGAGGCCCCCCCGGGACTCGGGAGGGCTTCGGGCGCTGCGAATCCCAATGAGATTGCTCCGCCAGGGTTGGGCGTGGGTGGTACGGTGTCGCACACACATCGTGAGCTCTGCCGAAGTGGCTCGTGTCGGCGACGCAGTAAGTAGCTGCTGCGGAGTCTGCCACCAGCAGCATTCAGCTGCTTTTCCCCTTGCAGGGTTCGACTGCCTCATCTTCCGACTTGTTCGCGCCCCCACGTGCTCCCCGCCGCAGATATTGATGAGCAGGGTTAAGAATAGATTCTGCAGAGTGAACGTCATATAGATGTGTTTCTCCAAGAAACTCTTCAAACAGCCATCTGGAAGGACCTCCGCATCTCTCGTCTCTCATCTCTTGGTGTTTGCCACCAGTACCAGCCTCTCCCTCCTCATTGTGACCCTTCTCAGCTGCCTACAGGCTGGATGATTCTTTCTGGCTCTGTTGCTTTTCCTCAAGACCCAAAGGATCCTCCTCACTGCGGCGCAGACGTGACTGCGGACAGCATGGAGTCAATCTCGTTCATGACGCCCTCATCCACGTTCAAGCTGTTAATCATCTCAGCCTGCGAGAACCCAATCCAGAACGTAGGGGTAAGCTGCGCCGCCTTCTTGGCCCTGTAGATCTCCTGCGCGACGCCCTTGACCTGCCCGAGCGCCATCGCCGCGGCCTTCCAGATGACGCTGAGCTTGGAGAGGGCGCCGATGTTCAGCCGGATCTGCTCCCGCAGGTCCTCCTCGTCCCGGATGAAGTACAGCGCCCACTTGGACAGGTGCACGATGGAGGCCATCGTGATGACGCACGTGAAGAAGTGCGTGTGGTGCTGCAGGGGCACCGCATACGTGATCATCTTGGAGATGTCGCAGGCGGCGGTGATTGTGTGGCGCGTGTGATGGTTGAAAGCGTCGCCCGTGGGCACGGCGCGGTACGGTGCGCATGAGTTGACGCTGCGGGCTGGCGATGAGTCGAGCTGCGAATGCGGCTGATGGAGCATGATGGTGCATCTGGAAGAGGGCGACAAGTCAGCTGAAGGGGATCGTGAGGGAGGGGCGGGGCACTCGGAAGGGAGGACACTCACGCAATCGTGATGAAGTGCGCCTGGAACAACATCTCATCTGGCGCACAGTTCTTGTCCAGTGGATCCCTTTTCCCTGGAGGCAGGTGTAGCCTCCAGTTGGTCAGGTGGGCATCCAGCTTTGCGAGATTCTCGTCCTCCGGGAACATGATAGGAGGGCACCTCATGAAACGCCCGAGGTTGCGGATAGCGGCAATGCGATAGGCAAAGGACGAGAAGGGGCGATCTTCACCGCTGAAGAGCTGATCGTCGAAATCATGCAAGTACATCGGGTGCGGGATGTTCTGGTCATGTTAGCCAGGGCATCACAGATCCCGGTGGGAAAACGAGAGGGGGGGGGCGGGGACACTTCGGCTTCTTACCCCCGACAGATACTCGGACTCCTCACATGGGAGGCCTGGGAGGGTTTCGACTGCAGTCACGTCGTAGAGGTAGAAGTTTGTGATCCGATGGACGCCTGCAACCATTCCGTCACAGACGAAAAGGTCCCACCAGGTCCGTCGCCAGCTCTCCTCTAGGACCGGACTGCCCCGCCCCTGGATAGCTGCGAACTGCTTCGTATGCAGCCCAATCTCGAGGGCGATCGCCTCGGCCTCTCCTAGCAGCTCCCTGGCCTTGTCCTGCTGGCAGCTTCCGTCCATAGCAACGACGAGCATGAGCAAAGCTTGCACGAGGAACCCATCCTTGGGCGTAACCGGTGAGTGACACAACCGCAGGGCCTCGTCGAGATACGACGCCCTCGCGGGCCCAACATCCAAGAACAGGGATCCAACGTATCGGATCGCAGTCATGAGATGCTCCAGCTTCTGACCGGTCTCCCGCAAGTGCCGGAACAGATGCTGCTTAGGTAGCACAAAGGGGTGGGCCGCAAAGTAGTGATAGTAGAACGAGTCAAAGCACTTGTCCGCGATGGTGGCCACAGGCGCCATGGGCGCGCCATGCTGCACAGCATCGAGCGGGTTCGCGAACGGCGGGTTCCTGTACAGCTGCAGGTGGTGCATGGACGCCGCGGCCGACAGAAACGGGGCGCTGCCGCCGGCACCGTTCGTGTTGGTCGTGGCCGGCGTGAAGACAGAGCTGTTCAGCCCGGGGCCAACGTTGGCACCCAGCAGCATCGGACAGCTGTCGGGCCCCGCGCCGTCGCCGCCGCCGCCGCCGTTGCCACAGGCGATGTCGCCGCCGCCCGTGGCATCGGGAGACGAGGAGGCATGGCGCTTGTGTGGGTTCTGGCCGGGCGCGGTGCCCCTGCGCGGGCCCTTGTAGCCCCTCCGCGAGGCGACGTAGATACACTCGGAAGCTGAGCTCACGCAACGGGCGCAGGGGTTGTTCCCGTCACACTTTAGGTGTTTGGCACGCTACAAACGAAAAAGCCGTGCGTCAGCCCTGTGCCGCCCCATTTAAGCCTTTTTCCTGGGTGATCTCCCCAGGACGGACGAGGGTGAGGGTGTGGGTAGGATAGTGTGGTGGATCGGGGGGGGGGGGGGACAAGGTGTGGGCTTACGCATCCCAAACAGGCCGCAGGCACCGAGGGACCGGCATTGGCACCGTTGGTCTGCGAGGACTGATCGGGCGAGTGACCAGTTCCAGGACCATAGAGGCTTCCTTGGCCAATATCGCCCATCTGCGAGTCAAGCGGGGAGTCGGAGCTGGATATTGAGTGCGCCGGGCCCGGCGGTGTTGCGGTGCCGTATAAATCCATGGCTAATAACATTGGCCTTGGATCGGACGAAAGCCCTCCCCTTTGGACCCTTCGGCGCAAGCTGACCTGTCAAAACCCCGACGGAATGTCGCAGTGGGGAACCGGTGGGATAGGCAGAGTCGGAGGAGATGAAAATAGTAATCATAAATCAATAAAAAGTGACAAATCAGACGGCCTCTTGAGGTCGTCGCGGACCCGCAGCAGCCGCAAGGGGAAGAAGAGATGGTTCTGTCCAGTCCAGGGGAGATGAGATCTCAGATCTGAGATCTGAGATGCAGTCTTGAGCGAGTGGTCAACGAACAATCAATCTAGCAGCACCCGTCGGTTGCACACAATCTCGCCGTTCACTTCAGCTTATTGATGGGCTGTGCTGTGCTGTGCTGCTCTGTGCTGCGTTCTGGAAGGACCCGTCCAAGGTCGCAAATGTGATGGAAAGTGAAATAGAGTTCAGGGTGATGACGGGACAGGTTCGGGTCGAAGAACGAGGGGGCGTGGGTTGTTGTCAGCCGGGGGGCTGATGATCTGTGTCTGCATCTGCAGAGGGTGTCTCGTCTCGCCGTGTCGTGAGCTCTGGGCTACGTGAGCTTGCTTCTTCTTCTGTGTCTTGCAGATGCCCAGTTCGGCCTGGTCTGGCTTGGTCTTGCTCCGTATTCTCCGGTGCCGCTGCATCTTGTGCGAGCGTCAAGGCCAGCCGAGACTCCTGACGGAGAGGGCTGCCCACTGCCCACGTTGGGAGAAAAACTGGGCAAACGGGGCTTGTCTGTCTCGTCGAAATCTTGCTGCCCTCGTGCAACGATACGGTATATCGCAATGATGCAGTCTCACCAGCGCATCCTCGTGCGACACATGAGGACACTAGTAGCCGTCGTGGCCGTTGACCGTCGAGTCGAGAGCCCAATCAACCCTTCCGCGCCACAGGTGCTGTCGTCGGCTGGAATTGCTCGCAGATGGCTTATATTATTTATGCAGGAGCAGAGATGTGCCAATGCATCTCTGTCACTCCCGCCCTCCACAGGCTGCACAGACTCCACAGGCCCCACTTCTGCTGCGACCCCCGAAGAACGGCTTGCTGCTGCCGTATCTGGGGTCACACACACACACACACACACACACACACACTAAAAGGACACCCACTATCACGTTCCCCCCCCTGCCCCCAACCACCTACCACCCATCTTCAAATCCCCCGAAGATCACCACCAAAGTCGAGGCAATCGTGCGCGCCCCTGTTTCTGGGCCTCTCGGCCTGATCCGCGTTCAGGCAGCAATATTAAGAAAGAAGCAGGACTCTTTTGACTGGCTGCCTGGCTGCCGGATATGCTTCTGCGCGTCCAAAGCAACTCCGCGTCCATTTGAATGACGAGATCTAATCAATCAACTGACATTTGCTGATTGCGTGCCGTTGATGTCCTTGGATTGCTATGTCCGTGACAGATGCTGCTGGATAAAAACCAGCCGACGAGTTTCACGCCTTGATGCCTCTCCACACACACACACACACACACACCACGAGTCCGCCACGTTGATATTCTGCTTTCCCACATCAAATTCCACGATGCCGTCTCACTCGACCGTGACACATGTCACAGGCGCCGTAGTCCGTAGTCCGGTACCTGACCATGAACAGCAATGGTTGTCACTGCCTGCTCGTCGTGAGATCTGTGGCACAAGAGCGGTCTTTGGATTGTGCCCCGATTCCTCATGAAATACCTAGGGACACTTATGAAAGCTGACAGGTTCTGTCTCTTCTCAACACCGTCGCCGCTAGACGTGGCTCGTCTGAGGTGGTAGTTTGCAGGGGTGCATCCACGAGCGAATGGTTGAGCCAGACTGCACCAATATGATGATGGACAGCTTGGGTATTGAAAGATCCACAAGACTTGACGGACTGACACGAGCTGAGCGACGCCGCTGTTGACGAGCAGACCCAAGACTTGCAGAAATGGGCCTCTCCAAACCACCTTACTCACAGTACACAGTCACGATGCAAGAGGCAAGACCAAGCATAGTGGTTTTTTTTTTTTTTTTGGGGGGGGGGGGGGTTTTTTGGGGGGCTTCCGCCCTTTAGTATTAATAACAACACCCAAGGTAAACCGTTTTTATGATTTTTTTTAATTTTTTTATTTCAACCCACAGTCCAAA
>JALRMF010000743.1:0-13110 GCA_026120015.1 Dendrostoma leiphaemia
ATATTTTAAAAAAGAAAATTAGTTATAATATTAATAAGCATATACTTTTTTAAATAGCTTTTAAAGCTTTAAATAATGTAACTAAACTAAATAGCCTTATATTAATGCTATTTACCTTTAACGTAGTTGTACACTAAGCGACATAGGACACTAAGCGACACACTTTTCACTATACCCACCCCTTAGATTAACCAAAACTCTATATAAACGCTGTAAATCAATTAAGACTACTCAAAATTATCATTATCATCTACTTCCTTAGCTTTTAGATATATTTGCGCATTATAGCCAGCCTTATAATAGATTTTATAATGCCTGCCACCTACCCGCCTGCGTTTTAATAAACTACTATTTTTACCCTCTTTTTTTAATTGCTTATTTACTATACTTTTCTCTGCTAGAAGTCTCTTTGTATTTTGTTTAATAAAGCCCTTTTTATCTTATAATTAAGTTTTTTTAGCTTTGCAGCGCTTATTAAGCGCCTTATTTACCTTATAAAAAGTTTGGTTTTTTAATTGTATAAGAGTAACTTAGTGAGTAATTGCTTGTATAGCTTTAGAAAGCTGGTTAACAGCCTTTAAAATTAATGTTAAAGAGCTATTTTAATAGGCAGAGATTTAACTTTTAATAAAATTAGTTTATAATTTAGCTTTAGTAGGGTTATATAGCGTTTAAGAGACCTATTAGTTTAATAGCTATAAAAGAGTTTACAGCAGTAATAATATTAATAATATTATATTAAAGCAAGAGAGTATAGCATTTAGATTAAGAGAGATAAGTTTAGCCCTTTTAAAACTTTTTAGAATATTGTCTTTAATTATTATATTAAGGTAAGCGTATTTAAACGCTAAAAAAAACTTGTTTTTAATAATATAATAAATATGCGCCTTAATAAGCACATTAATTTAGTCGCTATATCTTAACTTTAAAGTGTTAAAATAGTTTATATTTAAAGGCTATATTAGATAAGATAAATGCAGAGGCAAATAAAGTAGAATAATTTTATTTTCTTTGCAATATATTTTAAACTCTGCGTTAACGTAGCTTTTATAGCTATCTAAAACAAAAAGCTAATATGCACCTATTATATATAGCTTAGAAAACTAATTAAAATGCTACAGCTATTTAATGCCTGTTTTATTATTAGTTTATTTATTAAGAGTTGTTTTAATAATTTAATCGTTTAAAAACTTAGCTTAAGTATACTAATTAGCAAAATAATTTCTGCCTTAAACTACTAAAAACAATAGCATTATATACTTATTATTACTTATATAAACTATCGCTGTTGCTTATTTTTAATTACTAAGCTATATTAATTTTAGCTTTCTAACGCGTTTAGCATATATAACTATTATAAACAACTAAATTATACCTATTATAAAGCTAGTTTTATTAAAGTTGTAAGTATTGCAATCTTATACTTTATACTTAGCTTTTATATTTGCATATAAGCAAAATTAGTTGCTTAAAACCTTTAAATCTTTACAGTAAGCTTTTTAATAGTTATAAGTATAATTAATATATATTTTAAGCTTAAGGCGTTATATAATAAAGCAATATAGCTAATGCATCTTAACACGCCTTTTGCTATGCGCCTTAAAGAGATAGTTAGCTATATCTCCTATATTAGCAATCTAGGGCAAAAACCCTTGTGCATTTTAATTTAAAATATATTTAATAATCACTCTTTTCTTTAGCTTAGTTAGCATAATGCTATTTAGGCATATTATTAAGCGCAATGCTTTACTTCTTATATAATAGCTAAAGATAGTATAAAGAATATTATATAGCGCTATAGCACATCTTTGGCTAATTTTTTTTAATAACCTAACCGCTTTAATAGCAAGAATAATACAGCTTTCTTTTAGGGCAAATTTCATAAGTGATTGTGGAAAGATAATGCGCTAAAGTAGGTAAGTTGCGTAAAGTAGAAAAGTGTATTGCTTAGTGTCCTGTGTCGCTTAGTGTATAACTACGTTAAAGGCGTTTACTCTTTTATTATTACCTATTACTATTTTTATTTATAATGCTAATAGATGCATTAATGCTAGCTTTAACAATTATAATAATAATATAATAGTATTAAATGCTTTAACTTATAATAAAGACTAAGATACTTTCTATTGTTTGATTTTTTTAACACTAGCTTTATAATATAATTAGTTTAATATGCAGCGTAAGGTAAACGCAGCTTTTTTCTTTGCTTTATATATTATTTGTTATAGTAGATTAGGGAAAATAATGAGAATGTTAAGTAATATAGTTAATTATACTTTAATAGTATAGAATACATCCTTTAATAGAAACATTAACTAAATTTTATAATAGCAAATAGTAAGTAATAATTTATAATAAAAAGTAAATGCATAGTTTAATAAGAGCGGCATTAAGGCTAATAATAAATATAAAATATTTAACGTGGTTATATAGTAAGTTGCGCGCAATAGTAAGTTGCGCACTTTTTCCATTTTACAATACGTACCTTTTTAACCCGCGGTTTCTCTATAATAAACAATAGCTAGCTTACTCTAAAAAAACTAGATTATTGCTGCAATCAAAGCAATTAAATCATTAAAAAAGAATAAGCCAAAATCACGCTGCTATACTTTATAACGTTTTATTTACTATACTTTGTAATTATATTAACGATAAAAATATAAAAGCAAATGTTTAATTACTAATGCAAAAATTAATTATAATTAAAGAAAAAGCTTTTATTTATTATATTTTTAATTAAGATATGCATAAAGTTTTGCCTTAGGTTAAAGACGTAGGAGATATAGCTGATTATCTGCTAGCAACGCATAGTAGCAGATGCGTTGGGATATATTAGGCATAATGCTTTATTTAGCAATGCTTAAAGCTTAAAATATATATTAATTATATATATAACTATTAGAGAGCCTTTTGCAAAGATTTAAAAACAATTAGCGATTGGTTTTGCTTAGTTGTAAATATAAGGGCAAAGTATAATATTTAAGACTGCGATTTCTATAATTTTAATAAGATTAGCTTTATAATAGGCATAATCTAACTATTTTTAATAGTTATATGTTTAAATTATATTAAAAAACTAAAATTAATTTAGCTTAGTAATTAAAAATAAGCAATAGTAATTATTTACATTAGTAGTAATAAATATATAATGCCGCTGTTTCTAGTCCTTTAAGGCTGCTATTATCTTGCCTAATAATATATATAAACTAACCCTTTTAGCAATTAGATAATTTAGATAATTTTTAATAAATAAATAAATAATAAGATAGGCATATAATAGCTGCAGCATTTTAATAAATATTTTAAACTGTGTAGAAAGAGCGCTTATAGGATAATTATGCTTAATAGCTATAAAAGTTATATTAGTATAGAATTTAAGGCCTACTATAAAGAAAACAATATTATTTTACTTTATTTACCTGCTTATTTATCTTATTTAACCTAGCCTTTTAATATAAGTTATTTTAATATTTTAAAGTTAAAATATAGTAACTAGATTAACCTTTTTATCAAAGCTAGCATTACTTATATTACTAAGGTAAAGTTTTTAACCGCCTTTAAAGCTATATTTCTTATAATAACAACTAGAAAAAACATTAATAAGTTATTTAAAGAGGCTAAACTTATCTCTTTTAACCTAAACACTGTTATTTTAAAGCTAAATATTAAGTTGCAGATACTAATACCTCCTTAAACCTTCTCTAAGCCTACTTTTTCTTTTAACTTACAAACGCTTTGCAACCTTAATAAAGTAGTATTGCAATCTAAATTAATCAAAACTAAGATTACAAATCACTAAGAAAGCTTTTTAACATTAATTTTTTATACTATAGATTATTTTCTAAAAGGGGCATAAGAAATTATATATTAGTTAACCCTAATAGAGTTTAAAGTGCATACTCTTCAAAAAGCAAATATAACACTTAGAAAAAAGTGCAAAGCTAAAAAAACTTAATTGCAAAATAGAGAAGATAATTTTATATTTAATAATAAGAAGATTTTAGCTAAGAAAGGTATAGTTAATAAGTAATTAAGAGAAGAGGAGGAAAATAATAGTTTATTAAAACAAAAGCAAGCGGCTAGTTAGGCTTATAAAATCTATTGCAAGTTTAGCTATAATATGCAAACTTATTTAAAGGCTAAAGATATAAGTAAGAATAATAGTTTTAAATAGTTTTAATTAATTTTAAGCGTTAGTGTAAAGTTTTAATTAATTAAACTTATAAAGTATAACAAAAGTGCGCAACTTACTGTCGCGCGCGACTCACTATATAACCACGTTAATTAAACGCCTAAACTAGTTAAGCAACTTTATTAGTTAGAGAATTTTAGTATTAGTTACTAAGAAATAAAATTAGTTAGAAAAAACTAATACTAGTTAATAAATTTAATTACTAGTTAAAACTAACAATTAGTTTACTTATTAAATTAATTAAATAATAGTATTAATTAAAACTTACTACTAGTTAAAACTTATTACTAATACTACTAAAATTATTAATAAGCTTTTTAAAACTTATAAGCGCTAAAATAATTAAATTAGCACTTTTAAATATTGCACCTTAATTAACTATACTAAAGGCATTTAAATTTTAGGCTTTTTAAATAGCTTTTAACTTTGGTGCAACTTTGTTATTTATTATAAATATAGCTTTTAAATGCTTAGCTTTTTTTATAATGTTTAGAAACTTAAACTTATAATAAATTATTTTGTAGCTTTTTAAAATTATTTGTTTTTTAAGCATCAAGTTAAGCTAAGCAAGCTAACTTTCTTAATAAAGCTTTTTACAACTTTTGAAAATTGCGCTAAATTTAAAAAAGGCTTTCTTTTACAGCTTTTTTCTTTTATTTAATATAATATTATTTTATAATTAGTTGCTTACCTTAAGTAATTAATATAAAAACTTGCATTAAGAAAATTATAAACTAACTTAAAAATAAAAAACTATTAAATAACCCTAAGGATATAATTAAGAATAATAGTTCCAAATAGTTTTAATTAATTTTAAGCATTGGTATAAAGTTTTAATAAATTAAACTTGTAAGGTATAACAAAAGTGCACAACTTACTATCGCGCGCGACTTACTATACAACCACGTTAAGCAATGAGATTTAGCTAAATAACTAGCATATACTTAGAAAAATATATTTGCGTTTTTAATAAAAGATATAAAGGTTACTAACTTTGTTACTTACTTTATTAAACTTAAACTAGATAGCTAATTGTTTTATATAAGATAACTTTAATACTTGCTAAATAAAGTTGCTTTTGCAAATAAGCTGCATTTTTATATAAAGAAGGCAGGCTTTTATATCTTTAGATTTTCTAAGTAGGGTATATATGCTTAATACCTTTTTAAAAAAAGCAGTAAGCATTGATTTATTTGCAATTATAAGCTAGTAAACAATTATATTTGGAAATTATAGTAGCTAACTTATGTATGCAATAAAGTCTTTAATACCCTTTTATAAGGCAAATATAATATATGGTTTTAGAGTAATATTGCTAATAGGTACTAGGGTATATAAGTAACCCTTAGTAATAAGTATAAAACTGCGTTTATTGCTTTAAATATATAGTATTATATAATAAAAATGCTATAAGGCATAATTGAAAATAGCTATATTTACTGCGCTTTAGGCAATATTGCTTTTAAAAAGTAGCTAGCTAAGGGTAAAAATGCACTAACGTTTACTAAGATTTATAAACTAGCTCTTTCGGCACTCTTTAAATATTACCCTAAATAAAAGTTTATATTTAATATATATATTAACGATTATAATGCCTTTGCTAACGGATTTTAAGCAATATTTAACTTTCTTTACTACTAATATTTTCTCTAATTAATATTTGCTAGTATTAGCCTTATATTATTAAAGATTATTCTCTTAGACATAAGATATATACTTTTAGTTTTAAGCTATTGCAAAGATATATGCATTTATTAGCTAAATATTAAAAGAGGTTTAAAAATTAGTCTAAGATTAAAAACTATTTAAAGTTTGCTAAAGAGCTTAAAGAGTTTTTATACTTTGTTTTTTATTTTAAATAATTTATTTTTAGTTAAGCTTTATAAGTTATTATTTTTAAGATATTATATTTTAAAAAAATAAATAAAAGAATATTTAATAGTGTAGGTTGATAGCTATAGCAATAGCCTAGTCTGCCTTGGACCGGAGGCATACGGCTACTAGAAGGAACCAGCTGGCCAAATGGCTAGTTGGGCCGATTTAGCCTAACAGCAATTGAAAGAGACCGTACGCGTATACGCCTAATTTCTTTGGCGTACGACGATAGTTTCCCTTCCGTTCCTTTTGCTAAATATTATCAACAATAATAGCAAATACACTCGTTTTCACCCTTTATTCAAACCTCTTTATATATAAAGATTAACTTATCAATACTAATCAGTGGTTAAATAGTTAATTATAAATAGCAAGGTAAAAGAAATAAATCTTGCCTTAAAAACTACTGCAATATTTTTCAAAAGAAATATACTACTTACAATAATAAGCTTTGTACTTTTAACAAAAAACAATAAACGGCTTACAAAGAGACTTTAGTAAAGTTATTATTAGCAAAAGGCTATTTTCTTTAATTATTAAAGATAGCTAAGAAACTTTAGTAGGAGTTATTACTAGCGACTCTTTTAGTGCATCTGCAATATAAAATAATATATAAACAACTTTAAAACCTTTCTATAAACGCTAGCAGCTTATCTAATGCTATATTATACTTTTAAAAAGACGATTAATTCTATATAAAAACACTAAAACCTCTTATAAGGTTACAACAGCAAGCAACCAACCAGCAGACCTTTTTATTAAGTGCTTTTGCCCTTATAAAGATTTTATAATCTTTCTTATCCTTACTATACAATAAAGGCACTAATAACGCATATATATATAAATATATTAGCAACCTTAAAGCACTTTATATTATATTTTAACCCCTTTTCTATTTATTTTTACTTTGTTTTTAAGCGTATGCATATATGTATAATAATCTAATTTCCCCTTTGCTTTTTACCCCTTGCATTTTATTACTATGCTACATTTATCCTAGGAATCTTTATCTCTTAGATTAAGCAACCTGAATTAGACTAGTATAGCTAATCTTAGCAGTTTAAACGACCCTTTAGTTAAGGAAACAAAAACCCCAGTGTTTAACCATAATGCCTAGCAGCCTGTTTTAATGTTAAGCAACCTTTTAGCAAAAACTAAAATCTCTTAAGCAATATAGCCTTTGCTTAACGCTCGCCTCTAATATAAAGAGATATAGCTAAGCGCTAGTTAAATATACCTAAATATAGCAGTTGCTAGGGCAATTGCTACCTATCTTAAATAGTGCAATAACAACCTCTTCTACTACTTTTGTAAAGATTTTAGTAGGTAGACTATTAATATATTTAATATTGTCTGTTTTAATTTGCGCTGCAACCTTAAGCAAGTTTTTTATTAAAATAAGGTTTATATTAAGCAAAATAATACTTTTATTAAACTATATTTAGTAGCTTTTACTGCTTATAAAAAAACCCTTAAGTAGAACCTAATTAAGCTTTAAAACTTAGAATTTAACCTAAAATTACACGCTTATAAACGGCAGCAAAGCATCTTGCTACTAAAACCTCTTTAACCTTTACAATAAAAAGAAACGCTTTAGCAAAAGCCTTAAATCTATTAAGAGAAACCTTAGCAAAAATAACCAAATAGTATATAATAAACTATTAAAAAACTTTTAGCATACTCCTAAGTTAAAGAAGCTTTAGGAAGTAGCTTGCAATAAAGCCCTTTGCTACTATTGCCTTTATTATAATTATAATAAAACCCCTTGTAATCACCGTCCCTATTATATATATAATAGACTATATAACGCCTGCAACAAAACCCCTTAAGGGTGCTCTTTTAGTTATACTTGTAATAAAACTCTTTAAAGTTGTCTTTAGAATAAAGCCCCTTTGTATTAGTTTTAGTGGATTATATAATAAGACTGCAATCATTGCCTTTTAACTATTTATATATATTATATAATACTCTGTTCTTGGTATTAAAACTACTTATATACTGTTATAATTCTTAGCAGTATAACCTATACAAAACTCTTTTTCTACTTAAGTACCTAAACAACTACATTGATATTTAAACTTTAACCAGCTTTATAAAGATATATAGCTTAGATTAAAAGTATATAAGCAAGCTATATAATCTATTAAATGATAAGCTTAAAACTTTTTTTAGTTTTTGTTGGCACGCTTAAATTAAGCTTAGCTAGTTTTACGCCGTTTTTCTAAGGATTTTAACCAGCTGCGCTTAATAGTTCTATAAGAGCTATATTACCTATTTTAATACATTTGCAAAAGCTTATATTAAGATTAAATAATATTTTAATACAAAAGTTAACTATTTTTATTATTATATAAACTAGACTTTAATAACCTTTAATAAAATTAAGCAGTAGAATAAAAAAAAAGACTTTTATAAAGTTTTTAAGATTTTACTTAATAAGCTATAATTATACTAATATGCTTTGGGACTAGATTATATAAGCAAATAAGCACTTAAGACTATAGTAATTAAAGCTTGCTATAAAGTATATAAACTTAAATATGCTTTTTTTAAGCTTGCTATTATCTGCGAGGAGCTATTTTCTAACTTATATTTTTTAATTAAGACCTACCTTGCTCGCAGCCTACAATAGCAACTAACTGCTAATAAAGCAGATAACTAATATTATTTAAACTGTTGCTATAATAATAACTATGGCAAAGGTAGAGGCTTTTATAGCAGCCCTTATAGCAGCTTTTATCTATGTAACGGTTTTTAAGGCTATAGTGGTAATTATTATAATAACTGCCCTTTTTAGCGGCGTATGCCTTGGAAGAAGAAGTGTTATATATATAGCAAAGAAGATTATTAGTTAATAAAATACTTTTAAAAGGAATGCGACTAATTACGTAACTAGTTTATTGCTAATTGCTAGTTTAATAGCAATAACCCTAATAGCTTTAAAATATATCTAATAAGTTATAAAGGTAATAAAGCAAACTAAATATAGCTAAAAGACAAGGTTAATAATAATAATAAAAATTATAAAGAGAAGACTAAAGCTTTTA
Source organism: Dendrostoma leiphaemia (assembly GCA_026120015.1). Classification (NCBI taxonomy): domain Eukaryota; kingdom Fungi; phylum Ascomycota; class Sordariomycetes; order Diaporthales; family Erythrogloeaceae; genus Dendrostoma; species Dendrostoma leiphaemia. Next base: position 9,115 of record JALRMF010000743.1, read on the forward strand.
TTTAGCTTGCAAACTAAAGCTTTCTATACTGCTTTACTAGCAATGACGTTTATTTTGCTAATGGCTCTAATATAGACGCTATGCAATTCTTTATCAAAAACTGCTATATTTAATTACAATTTTAAGGTATATTACTTAATATAAGTGCTGCAAAGGTATCTATAGCTAAAAAGGAGCAGTTTCTTGCTCTATAATAAAAAAACCCTTTCATTAAGCTTAATAAGTTAATAGTAAGATAAGCCTTAATTAAATTTAGCAAGGGATTAATAATAAACTTAATTAAAACTATTACTGTTAATACTCTAATTAAGCGCATTAACTTTTATATATTAAATACTTTAATATTCTTTTTACTTTACTTCGCAGATATAAACTACTTATATATTTAATTTAATAACCTAATAGATTAACTTATTTATAACAATAAAACCATCCCTATTATATATAAATAAGGCTACCTATGGTTTTTTCTAAGTAAGGAGGAATAAGCAGGCGTTTTTCTTATAGAAATAAAGCTACAACGCCTCTATTATTACTTTAGCTACCTAGCAATATACCAACTTTACTAGCTGCTTAAAAAAGCTAGTTATAATAACATTAATAAAGATATATTATAATTAATTAAAAAGTTTTGTTACTATTATTAATTATATAGCAACACCCCCTAGCGCTTTAAGTTTACTTTAAAAAACAACTATAAGTTTAATTACAAAATCTTTGCAAACGTTATATATCTCAAAAGTCACCCTGTTTTTTACATTTTAAACTCTTTAATAGCTTTCTACAGCAGCCATTTTCTTTTATCTTTATTAGCTAAAGACACTTAGAAAGCCCTATGCCTACTATAGATTAATACTTATCAAAAACCTTTCAATATAATTATATATAACGCTAGCACTAATTTTGCCTCTATAAAGTTTAGATTAAAAGCTAGGCTAATAAAAATTATATATAAATAAATTTTCATTAAAGCCTACTAGTTAATTAGCAAGCTAAAACAATATTATGCTCTATTTTAACAAGCTTTTAATATTTTATATAATAAGCTTTATAATATAATATTTAATAAAGTAATTTTACGAATAGCCCTTAAGGCTATTAATAATATTATTAAACCCTATAAGCTTATTTCTACCCTCTTTGTTTTCAGCGCATACCTTTATATAACAATTAATTTAGCCTTATTGCCATCAACTATTAAAAGAGCCAAAGCAGTATAAAAGGCTATAAAAGCATTACGCAAAGCAGCAGCTAAACGCTAAGTAAAAGGCGCTCTTAATATTTAAAATAAATCATTTACTATAAACGTGCTTAGGCTTCTACTTTAAAGTAAAGTATAGGTTTAGCAAGAGAAGAATAGCTAGCAAAGGCTTTATAAGATTACAGCTATTAATAATTACAACATTACCCTTAAGATGCCTAATAAGCTTGCTACCTTTAAATTAACCATTCTTTAACCCTACTATTACAACTCTAATACCTTTGTTCCTCTTCTTCCCCTAGCAACCACTTATCGCAACTTTAATATTAACACTCTTTTTTTTCCTTTAGCAACTAACGATAAAAACTATTAGCTTTTTAATAACGCTGTTAATGCTATTAGTGCTATTAGTAATATAATTATAGTTGCTATAAAGCCTAAGCAAAGGGGATAACCTTTTAGCTTAAAGAATAAGCCAGCTAGCGCCTTTTTAACAAGGAAAGAAAAGGATAACTATAATTTTGCCGTTAAGTTAAGGAATAACGGCATTATAATAATCCTAGGCAAGCTGTTTAAAGCGTTTAACGCCTAAGAGATAGATAACTTTGTTGGCTATAGGGTCTTTAGCTTTAAATGTTATAGCAAGGCTAGGCATAATAGCTATTGCATTTTTAAGGCTTATATAGTATAGGAAGTTAAAAGTAAGATTACTAAGCTCTATGAAAAGTTATGCTTAGTTATATAAGGCTATAATAATAAGGAGAAAGCGTTTATTTTAACATAGTCTCTTATGATTTAATGTGTTAGCTAGCGGTTAATTTTAGCCTTTGTACTATTATTATTATAAGGCAATATAACGCTATTATTACGCAATATTACCTAGGCGTACCTATAGTTATAAACTAAACTTATATATATTATATTAGCTGCTATTTTAGCTATTTTATAAACTAAATACCCCTAGAATACTATTATTAAGGTGATTAAGCTACTTTATAATATTGCTAAAACAGGCATTTATTAATTTGCTATATATTAGGGCTACTACTGGGAAAAGCTTAATATATTAACCTTAACTTATAACCTATGCCTTTTAATTACTAATAAACCTTTAGAGACTTTTAGCCTTATTAATATGCAAATTAATAATACCCTTATCTTAGCTATGTTAGCTTTTTTAGCATTAAAAGACTAAAAGTTGTAAAAGGCCTAGTTTAAAGCTAAGCCTAAAACCTTTCTTTTTCCTAATACTGCTTTAGATTTCAATAGCGCTATGTTAATGATAAATAGGGCTAAGCTAGACTTAAAGTAGAAGGGTTAAGGCATTAAAATTATTTTTATTAATTTTAAGTTAACTAACTAAGCTTAATAATATATAGAGCAATATGCCTATAGTATTTATATTGCTTTGATTTGCTAATTAAAAGCTTTTTTTAACTTATTTATTACTGCCTAGATTTAAGACCCTGATAAAGGCAATTATATAAAGCTTAATAATTGCCTATAATAGCAACTTAGTAACCTATTAAGAGAGTTATAATATATTCTCTTTAATCTAGCAATAGTTAAGCTTTTTGCATTTGCTAATAGCTCTTTAGCTGTTAATAAAAATTTAAGCTTTTAGATTAAGTTTATTCTAGCAATTAAAAATAAGACCAATACTAATAGTTAATTTATATTAATAAGAAACTTTATATACTGAAGTTTTATTAAGTGCAAAAGGGTTACTTAGAGCTCTTTAACGTTAGAGATTTATAAAACTATTAACGCTTTTAATATTAATCTTTTAATAAAAATAATGCTTTGCCTAATAACTAATAAACTTAGCTTTCTTACAATGCCTTTAATTGTTTATATAGACTTATATTTTTTATATAAGTGCTTAGTTAAATTAAATATAATTAGGGAAAAAAGGCTAATAATTGATATAATAGCTTTATATTAGTTATATAAACGACGCGAGATTATAAAGGTATAATGGGTTAATAGCAATAATAACCCTGCCAACGCTATAACAAAGGCTATATTAAATAAAGCATTAAAACGCTTAGTTAACAATAACAAGTTAATAGTATAAGTAAAGGGTTTTATTTAAAGGCTTATAAACTAAGCAATAAGTATATTTCCTTTATATAATATAACTATTATTTGTTTTTTTTCTATTTAGGCAATTAGTTGCTTATAGCCTAAGTTTTAAATTGATTTTTCAAAGTGTATAATGGGGGGTTATAAGCTAATACAAAAGATTGCTAGTATAGGTTAATAGCTATAGTAATAGCCTGGTCTGCCTTAGACTAGAGGCATATGGCTACTAAAAGAAACTAGCTAGCTAAATGGCTAATTGGGCCAATTTAGCCCAACGGCAATTAAAAGGAACCGTACGCGTATACGCCTAATCCCTTTGGCGTACGACGATAGTTTCCCTTCCGTTTCTTCTGCTAAACATTATCAACAACAATAGCAAATACACTCGTTTTCACCCCCTATTTAAACCTCTTCGTATACAGAGATTAACTTACCAACAAATAGCAATAAATTAATTTAAAGAAAGTGGTTAGAGAAGTTTTTTAAATAGTGTAAAGAATATATAGCTATGTTTATATATATTTGCAAATAAGTATAATTATAAGTTATAATAGCTTTTAATTAAATAAGGCAGTATTATTTAAGCATTAATGTATTAAATATTGCATTAAAAAGAGTTTTTTCTTAGCTTAAAGATATGTTTGTTAAAATGTAAGTTATAGATAAATTAATAATAAAGGTTTAAATCTTTGCCTTTTTATTTATTTATT
>JALRMF010000744.1:0-13099 GCA_026120015.1 Dendrostoma leiphaemia
AATAAAAACAATAACCTAGCTAACGCTATAACTAAAGCATTGCTTAATTAAGCTTTAAAATAGCTTATTAATAATAATTAACTAGCTATATAAATAAAAGAATTTATAAAAAGAGTTATAAATTAAAGTAATAAAAGAAAAAAAGAGAAGAAGGATAGAAAAAAGAAGCATATATATATATATAGCTAATTTTATTAAGCAAGCAATTGCTTATTTAAAACATTTCTATATAATAGTAGAAAGAAGTATACAATTATATAGCTAGCAAAAGAGAAAAACTATTAATATAAGTTTATAGTTAAAAGAAAAGACTAAGCCTACGTTTGTTTAATTAAAGGATTGGTTTGCTGCGGATTAGCGCTAGCTAGCTACGGCTAATATGGAATAAAGAAGGATATAAGCCACCTTTTATAGCCTTGTTTCTTAACGTAAATAGCCTTTTTTCTTTTAATTACCATTAACGAACAAATATATTGCATAACCCAATAATGCACTATTTAACTAAGTAAGACTTTACTAACACTTATTTAAAGCTTAAAATATTTTTATACTAGCTTATTTAATTTTAATTAAGCGTTGCTTATTAGGTTAAATTAAGTATTTATTTACCTTTTTAAGCATAGCAAAATAGTTTTAATAGCTGGCTTTAAATAGGTTATAATAGTTTGTATATTTTAGGGTTTTACTATAAAGCTTTAGTTTATATATATTAAGTTTTTTGCTATAATAGTAGCAATAGGGAATTTGTTTATAGTTGTAGCTAGTGTAATAGCCTTAGCAGCTAGGGTTATATAAGGTAACTTTAGGCTTTTCTTTAATAAGGTAAGCTTACTTTTTAGTATTAAAGAGCTAAAAGGATTAAATTAGCTAGAGAAAGGCTATTAAGTAAGTGCTTTTGCTTATAGCAAAGTTTAGGCTTTTTTAGCGCGCTAAAAGCTTATTAGTTTTTAGCTTATTTGCGCTTTTGCTTTTGCTTTAATTATATTATTTGCATTTTAGAGGTTAACTTTAAAAACTTTTTAAAAGGTGTATAAAGCGTTAGGGACTGTGCAAGTATTTTATTTAGTAAGTATAGTGATTTTTTAAGTTTTGCAAATATAGATAATCTCTTTCTTTTATTATAAAAGCTTTTCTTTAATCGCCTTAAATAAGAGCTAGAGGGTATAACCTATCTTAATATATGTAATTTTAGAAAAGTTGCTTAGTTTTAATTTTAAGGTTTTATAAAGAGTTATTAAAAGCAAAAAGAGGTTTTGCTTAAGGGGGCTAACATTGTTTATTAGCGTGTTTTATTTGTTAAGTATTATTAGCACTTTTAGAATTTTGCATTTAGCGTATTATATAGCATTTTTAATATTGCTAAAAGTTTTAATTAAGGCTGTTAGGGTTAAGTGTGCTATATTTGCATAAAATAAAAATCTTTAAAAAACCTTTTTTAAAAAGATAGTAAATTTAAAAGATAAAGCTAACTTAATTAAGCTAAACAAAGCTAGTTAAATGCTTTAAATGCGCAATAGTATTATTATTTAGCTTATAAAAATAGTAAAAACTAAAGAGCTTATGTAGCTAAAAATAGCTTTTATAAAACAGTATGCTTTATAGCAATGTTTTTTATTAAGCTAAAATGCAATAAATGCATTTATATTTATATTTAAAGCAGTAATAACTTTTTTAATTATAATAAACTTTAGCATATTATTAGCTTACTTTGCTAAATAGCTACATGTTATAACTTAGATATTTGTTAAGCATAGCTAGCAAAAGAAATTAGGAAATAAATGCCCTAGCGCTGTATTATAAGCACTTTGCTTAAATAGCAAACCTTTTTTTATTAGCAAATAGATAACTTAGCTATAAGTTATGTAATAAATAGCTATAGAGCGTTAGTAGAGCAGATAGCTATAGAGTATTATAGGCTATCTAAGGCTAGCTATTATAAATAGCTATTTTAGCTATTTATACTAAAAAGCTAAATATACATTTAGATATATTTCCTACTATTAGATAGATTTAATAAATAGCTCTTTAGTTGTTAATTTAAGTATTTATTTCTAAATAGCTTTACCGCTAGTAATTATTTGCTAGTTATAAAACAACAATATCTTTATTACTATAATTAATATACTCTTTTAACTATCTCTGCTAACATAAACCCTTAGCACTCTAGAAACCCACAAGACCCAGCAGTGATTATTACAGATATTTGCAGCGTTGTTTTTAAATATTTAAGCGCAAGTTTACTAGTGTAACTGCTGCAGCTAATTAAACGCCGCTCTCTAATTAAATAAGAGTTTATACGTTGCACCCTTGCAACCCTACTACCTACGTAACCGCCTACCTCTTTAATTAACTAATGTAATTAATCCCTTTTGCAAGTTTACAACCTTTACTTAAAATCTCTTCCTATATAACTTTTGATTATGCACATTATTATATAACGTTTCTAGGCATAAAAATAACATTAATTAGTTAAATTAGCATTGAAAATAATGTTTATACTATTAAAATCTCAAATTGTAACGTTGCAGCTATAGCAGCTGCCTTTAATTACACCTATTTAGATACAAAAGATAAAAGCGCTTGTAAGGGTTAAAATGCTGGCATTGTAGCAAACAACGGCTGCTAGCTAGCCTTGGCCAACCTACTAACTTAGCTTAAATTAGCATTAAAAAGATACAATATATACAAGAAAGCAAAGGCAAAGTTAGACTTATAGAAAGAGGATGAGGATATAGAGGATATAATTGACTGTAATTGACTGAATAAAAGCTATCATTGCCGTGACATATGCGCCATATTTATATTGTTGCGATTTTGGCCGGGTTGCAGATAGTGGGGCTGATTTAAAGATGCGCTAGCGATGAACGGACCCACACGAGCCCACTTGCGCTTAAATATCCAAAAACAGCGCTGCAAATATCCGTTCTCTAATTAATCACCTCTGCTCTTAGCTAAGCTAAACTTAGTAAGAAAGAATTTAAGTTTTTTGTTTATTTATGTATTTAATATATATTTGTAATCTTGTTAATCTTTTCTTCTCTTATGCAAACTGCCTAGATTTAAAAGCTTGTTAAGCCTTAGAAAAAATAAGCTTAGTTGGTAAAAGAAACCCCGTAGCTTCTATTCCTGCGCCCTAAGGCTTTGCGAGAGTTGCGGCTGTAGGTTTAATATTAAGTATAAATAAATAAATAATAAAGTAGAGATAAAATTATATTTAGCTTTGCTTTATATATAAAAAAGGAGATAAAGTGTAGGTTTATAGCTGGAAGGAAGGACCGGGCCTACGTTTGTCTAATTGGAGGACTGGTTTGCCGCGGACCGGCGCTAGCCGGCTACGGCTAGTGCAGAACGAAGGGGGACATAAGCCACCTTCTGTAGCTTTGTTCTCCAATGTAAATAGCTTTCTTTTTTTCCAACAACTATTAATAATAAATAAACTATATAACTAATAATGCATTATTTAACTAAGTAAAACTTTATTAATATTAATTAGTCGTTAAATTGGTTAATTATAGATAGCAAGGTAAAAGAGATAGTTTACCTTTGAAGCAGTTTGCTAACAGTATACACGTTAAGATCTTGTAAGAAGAGGTATTGTGCTAATTTTTATAATTAGCTTTCGTTTATATATTACGCTTACTAGGCGTTTTTAACGCAGAATAATATTGCAAACAGCTTTATAACCCCTTTAATAACTATATTTAGCAATATATATATTATTATCTTTATTATGCTTTAAAAACTAGTTTTTTCTGCGATAATAATAACTTTTTTAAATTTTATAATCTTTCTCTATTGCATAATTAAAACGCATTTGCCAAAACTTAAAAGATTATACTTTATTACCCTAGCAACTACTTTACTATTTACCTATTTATATAAAAACCCCTCTAAAAGCAAATAAAATATATAGGCTGAGTTTCTTTAGCGTTGCTCTCTTTTGCGTAGTTTTATTTTATACCTTTTAGCAATAGTTTATTAATATACTAAACCTTTTTTTAATTAATTAATAACCTTTATTACTTCTCTATATAATTATTAACAATAGCAAATAACAAAGGGTTTACCTAAGGGTTAATCTCTATCCTTAGCAACTTTATACACAAAGACTTTATAAAAGAAAGCTAAGTTGATAGGATTAATTAGTTCATTGTCAACCCAACCCTTTAGTTTACCCCTTTTACAGTAGATTTAATTAACGCATACTTAATAACCTTAATTGCAAAAGCAATATATAACTATACTACTAAAAAGCTTTATAATAATAACCTTCTTTATGCCTTTTAAAAGGAATTTAATAGGTAGACTAAGGAGATATTTAATATAGTTAACTAAAGTTTTCATTGCAAGTTAAAGAGATTTTTCTGCGAACAAAAGGTTTATATTAAAAAAAAAAAGTAAGATAGAATAATAGTTTATAGCTCTCTTTGCAATAGAAAACCTATCTTCTTAAGATAAAAAAGAGCTTAAAGCAACTATCTTTAAGCCTAGCACTTATTTACTATTATAACTATTTAAGGCAGCAAAAGCCCCTTTAATAAAGTTTGTTAAGGGGGCAATAAGATTACAATAATAACCTCTTCCCCTACTAAACCAACTTCCCCTTTCTCCCTCTCAATTAAATTAACCTACTCTTTAAACTTACAACCACCTTCTTTAACTAAAATAGCCTCTCTATCCCAACTAAACAACTATATTATTACCTATATAAAAGAGAGAGAATATTAGAAAATATAATAAATTAATATATTAATACAAATCTTTTAAGTTACTTAAGAAACCTATTTATATATATATACAATAAAACTAATTATACCTAGTAATAAACGCACCCTTACCTTAAACCCCTCCCTTAAAATATAACCTATATAAGACTCTCTCCCTTCGTTCCACTAGAAATAACCCAATTAACCCTAATCTATCTTTTTTTTTAATAAAAATATAAGATTGCAAGAAAGTATATATAAGTAAACTATATAATCTATTAAATAATAAAATGCAGATCTTCTTTAACATCTACTAGCACGCAGGCATTGCTGCTAAGTAATTTTACGCTATATTTCCTTATACTTTTATAAGTTAGGCTAAAACTTACTATATTTACTATATTAAGTAGCAAAATAGCTTTGCAATAGCATACTAAAAGATTAAAAAGCACTTTAATATAAAGGTAAACTATTATTACTACTATATTAACTAGACCTTTATAACGTTTACTAAGATAAAGCTGCAGCTATTTAAAAAAAGCCTTTACAAAGTGCTCTAAGCCTTGCTTAATAAGCTATAGCTATGCTAATGCGCCCTTAGCCTTAATTTTAAAAATAAAAGAGCCTTAAGGACTATAATAATCTAAGCATACTATAAGGTATATAAACTTAAATATACTCTTTTTAAGCTAGTAAAAAAGTATAAGGAATTGTTTTTAGACTTATATTTATTAGTTAAGACTTATATTAATTATTTTTCTCTCTACTAAATAATTGCTAATAAATTAAACAAAAAGCTTTACAACTAGTATTATTTAGATTACTATTATAATAATAATTGCAGCTAAGGCTCTTTTTATAGTAAAGGAGGCTTTTGTTTGCATAGTGGCTATTGCAGCAGTAGCTGTAGCAACAGCTGCAATTTTAGCAACTGCAACTATAGCAACTACGGTTAAAGTAATTATTATAGCAATTAAAAGAAGAAGTGTTATATTTATAGCAAAAAAGATTATTAATTAACTAAACACTTGGATAATAAACGCCGCTAGGCAAAAGATTAATATATTGCCTAATATAAGTTTATAAGCACGTTAGCAAATAAGTTTACAGCTTTCCTAGCAGACTATAAAGAATATAACCTTAATTAGCAATAGCTATAAGATAATAATAATTATAAAGACTTTAGTAAAAATAATAAAAACAGCGCCGCCGTTACCTAATACCTTATAAACCAAGCGTTTTTATACTATATAATAAGTAATAATACCTTTAGCCTCTCTAAGGCAAATACTTTAGCCATGCAATTCCTTATTAAAGACTATTATTTTAAACTTTGTTTTTAAGGCATTTTTCTTAATATAAGTGTTGTAAAAGTATTAACTACTAGCAAAGAGCAGTATATAGCCTTCTAATGTAAAGACCTATTTTTTTAGATTAATAAAGCAGCTGTTAGCTAAGCTTTTATTAAATTTAGTAAAAGATTAACAATAACGTTAATTGGCACTATTTTTCTCTATATACTTATTAAAAAGATTACTTTTTATATTTTTAAAACCTCTATACTTTTCTTTCTCTACTTTGCCAATATAAACTATTTAAGAGTATATTTTAACAATACTATAAACAAGTTAATCAAAGGCAATAAGGCTTTTCTAATAGTTTGCAAGTAGGGCTACTTATAGTTTCTTTTAAGCAAAATGAAATAAGCAAAAGCCTTTCTCTTAAAAGCTAAGTTATAACGGCTTTATTATTATTTTAGCTACTTAGCAATAAGTTGGCTATATTAAATGCTAACAAAGGTAGAGCATAACAATATTAATAAAAAGGCATTGCGATTGATTAAGAAGTTTTGCTACTACTGCTAAATAAATAGATTAGCGCTATAATAATTTAAGTTTATATTATATAATAACTATAATTTTAACTATGAGATTTTAGTTAATGTAATATATTTAAACGGTTGCTTTATTCTTTATATCATTAATGTTTTTACAGTCTTCTAAAGCATAAATTTTCTTTTATTTATATTAGCCAAAGTTACATAGAAAGCCTTATACCAACTTTAGATTAATATCTACTAAAGCCCGCTAGATATTATTATATATAACACTAGCATAAACTTTGCTTTAATAAAGTTTAAAAACAAAGCTAGGCTAATAGAGATTATATATAAATAAGTGCTTATAGAAGCATACTAGTTGATAGGTAAACTAGAGAGATATTATAGCCTTGTTTGCTAAGTATTTAAAATCTTATACGCTAAACTAGCTAGCACTATATTTAATAATGTTATTTTGCAAATAGCTATTAAGGCTGTTAATAATATAGCAAGATTTAACGGCTTAGTGCCTATACTCTTAGTCTTTAGCGCCTACCCTTAAATTACAATAAACTTTTCTTTATTGCTTTTAACTCTTAAGCGGGCAAAGGCTATTTAAAAGGCTATAAGGGCTTTTTATAAAACATTAGCCAAGCATTAAGTAAGTAATGCCTTTAATACTAGAAATAATCCTATAATAAACGCAATATTATCTCTTTTTTTGCAAAGCAAGGTATATATATAGCGAAAAAAGAAAAAGTAGCAAGGCTTTTATAAAATCGCGGCTATTAATAGTTACAACGTTACTTTAAATATAATTAATAAATTTGTTATCTTTTAATCTACCCTTCTCTAACCATACTATTAAAACTATATAAACTCCAACCTTTCTCCCTCTCCTTAAAATAAAGATAATAAAGCTGTTAACAATAATGCTAAAGCTGCCGCTAATAAAAAGACAGCGCTTATGCCGCTTTAGCTATATAAGCAAAGATAATTATTAAGCTTTAAAAACAAATTAAAAGAAAAGGTTGCTGCTTATATTACTACTGCTGCCTATATTATAAAAAAGAAGAAAAGTAACTATAAATTAACTGTTAAGCTATGGAATAATAGCGTTATTACGGCGCTAAAAGTCCTATTTAAAGAGTTTAATATATATAAAGTAAAAAACCTTATTAGCTAAGGCATTTTTAGCTTTAAGCAATATAATAAGGCTAAGCATAGCAGCTACTATATATTTAAGTCTTATATTGTTTAAAATATCAAAGGCAAAACCTTTAAGCTTTATAAAAAGTCTTGCCTTATTATCTAAGGCTATAATAATATAGCCAAAGAAGCTATTTTTATATAATTGCTTATAATTTAGCGTATAAGCTAGCATTTGCTTTTTGCTTTAGCACTTTTATTTTTAAGTTAAAAAATAACGCTCTTACTTTATAATATTACGCAGGCTTACCTGCAGTTATAAATAAAACTATTTTATACTATTTTAGCTATTATTCTAAATAAACTAAAATATAAGTACCCTACTAAAATAATTATTTAAGTAATTAGACTATTATATAGTATTGCCAAAGCAGGAGTATATTAGTTTGCAATATATTAAGGCTATTACTAAGAGAAGCTAGGCATAAAAACGTTAACTTATAACCTATATCTTTTAATTACAAAGGGGCTATTATTATTATTTAGTTTAATAAGCATATAAACAAATAATACCCTAATTTTGGCAATGACTTTTTTTGCGGCTGCTAAAGATAAAAAGCTAAAAAAGGCTAAGTTTTAAGCAAAACCCAAGACATTGCTAATAGCAAAAACACTTTTTAAGTTTAATAGCGCCAAATTATTATTTAATAATAATAATTTTCTTTTATAATAAAAAGGTTAAAGCATAAAGATTATTATTATTAATGCTAAATCTTTAAACTGCGCTTAATGCTACTTAGAATAAAAAGCTTAAGGTGCTTATATTGCTTTAATCTATTAGCTAAAAGCAGCATTTAACTTTTCTACTACTGCTTAAACCTTAAACCCTAGCAAAGCTAAGTATGCTATGTTAAATAAGCGCTTTGCTTAGCAAGCAGGCAACCTTTAATAAGGCTTATAGTATATGCTTCTTAACTTTTTAACCGCTAAACTCTTTATATTTGTAAATAGCTTATTTATAAACAACAAAGATTTAAGCTTTTAAATTAGATTTATATTTATCTTTGCAAACAAGGTTGTTTATATAAATAACTAATTTATAATTTAAGGCAACTTTATCTACTAGAGCTCTATTAAGTGCAAGAGAGTTACTTAAAGCATTTTAGCGTTAAAGATCTATAGTATAATTAATAGTTTTAATATTAGACTAGCAATTATAATAATAATCTAACTAATTATAAACCAACTTAGTCTTTTACCTATTTTTTTTGTTATATATATAGACTTATACTTATTATATAAATGCCTCATTAAGCTTAATATAATAAAAAAGAAGCATTTAATAATTAATATAATGGCACTTTATTAATTATATAAACAGCGAGAGATCTTAGAAATTAGATAAATTAATAAAAATAATAATCTAGCTAACACTATAACTAAAGCATTGCTTAATTAAGCTTTAAAACAGCTTATTAACAATAATTAACTAGCTATATAAATAAAAGAATTTATAGAGAAAGCTATAGACTAAAGTAATGGAAGGAGGAAAAAGAAGGAAGATAAGAAAGAGAAGCGTATATATATATAACTAACTTTGTTAAGCAAGCAATTGCTTATTTAAATATTTTTATACAATAATGAAAGAAAGTATATAATTATATAGCTAGTGAAAGAGAAAAACTGCTAGTGTAGGTTTATAGCTAAAAGGAAAAACTAGGCCTACGTTTATTTAATTAAAAGACTAGTTTGCCGCAAACTAGCGCTAGCTGGCTACGGCTAATATAGAACAAAAGGGGACATAAGCCACCTTTTATGGCCTTGTTTCCTAATGTAAATAGCCTTCCTTTCTTCTAACAACCACTAATAACAAATAAACTACATAACTAATAATGCACTATTTAACCAAGTAAGACCCTACCAACACAAAGTCTCTTGCTTTATATAAAGGATTTATATATATGTTTTAAGCATATATAACTGTGCTTAGTTTTAGTTTGCTAAACTACTTTAGTTTTAACTAAGAAATATATTATAAGTAAGTATATTATAAAAGGTTTATTTACTATATATTTTAAACGTTTTAAAAAGCTTTTATTAAAATAAGCTTTAAAACTACTAAATAAAAATACTTATAACTTAAAATTAAATAGCTTAGTAAAAAAAACACAGATACTGTAAAAATAACCTTAGGCCTAATATTAAACTTTTTATTTTATAATATTTTTTGCGAATAAAAAGATAAAAAATAACGAAAAATACTTTTAGATGTTAAATATCTTACTTGATAGTTTACAAAGTTAAAAATGTATCTTAGATTTCTTTTAATAGCGCAATAGGGTGCGCACAGTGATCTGATCCGATAAGCACGGTGTTCGAATTGGTGTCGCTCGTCAACACCGCACATTACAAGGAGGAAACAGGCTGTCAGACTAACAGCAAAATTCACAAAATATTATGTAGAGAAATCTTGTTCCACGGGGAAAATAGCAGCCCTGTAACGCAAATTTGTTTATTCAATCTAACCAGTGGGTAGTTTCATCAACATAAGTTGCGAGGCGGGCTGTATATAGGACCTTCATACGTGTAACCGCGCTAAGCCGCCTAAATACTTATCCAGGCACGCCGTAGGATCATGGCGAGAGAATTAATTCAATTCAATTCAATTTGGTTCAATTCATCTGCCGGCAAGATCTCTGTACCAACTCCGGGTAAGCTGGCTGCAAAGCAGCCGCTCAGAGCGCTCCTGGACAGTAAAAGACCGATTTACTAGCTCATTGCCATGGAAACTGCACGGACAGGCGCCACAACTTCGGAACTTGGAAACCAAGGGGATAACAACTTTTCCAACGCGTACTTGGACTTCCCTCGTGGATGTAAGGGGTTTCAACGACGCTAGACAACACTTTGGGGACTAACATGTTGCGAACACAAGCAGCTCAATCTGCCTCCACGTCCAAACAGGTTGTCATCTGCTGCCTCGGTTTCAGGATTACCTTCCAATGCCCCGTTGTAAACTGCATGGTGATGTATTGTCTGAAATCGATGTCTTGCCCCACTACCTCGAGGACATCGAACCTAGAGAGAATGTTTGCCGCGATTACTCGCATCTCAGCCCAGGCGAAACTGTTTCATTGGTCAGGCAGCCGCATCCGAAAGCAAAATTGAGCAAGCTTAACGTTATTTCTGGGTCCTACTCACTTGATCCCAATGCACGAGTGCTTCCCACCAGAGAATGGGTAATAGGCGTCCAAGCTAGTAAGGAAAATAATTAGCCTCGAAAATCCCGGTCCGTAAAAAAGGCGCCGGTGAGCGGAAGGTCTTCGTAAAACCTACTCAGCAGCTGGTGCGTCGCCCCTCTCCTCCGGCGGCAGGAATCTCTCGGGCCAAAATCGCAGCGCCTGGGGCCAGAACGCTTCATTCCGGTGCAGGTCGCGGTATGAAGCCGACACGACGGTATGCGGGGGCAGCTCGTAGCCCATCAGGGTGACGTGCTGGTCGTTAGTGCGGCGGCCCATCTCGGAGGCGATGGGGTGTAGCCGCAGGTTCTCCTTAATGCACGCTTCCAAATACTCGTACCGCGGGTCGGTCCGCACCGCCTTACTGTCGATGATGTCGTCGTGGAGCCCGCTGACTGGCAGGGACGCTAGGAGCTTCTCCATCACGTCGCGGTTGCGGGCGAGCTCCAGGAATAGGCATGCGGTGGTTCCGGACGTCGTCTCGGAGCCCGCAAGCAGCAGTTCGGCCATCTGGTCGATGATATCGCGCGTACCCATTGTCCTGCCCGTGTCGGGCTTCTTGCCCTCTTCTAGGAGGTGCTGCAGCAGGTCACGGCGGGTGTCTTCCTTGTTTTGTGAACGCCGCTGGACGACAGCGTCGATAGCCTGTGTTCGTTAATTTGCCCAGTCAGCCACTACGGATGATTCAGAACGACCAAGATGGGGGGGCGGGGTCCTTGGGAATAACAGAGCACTTTACCGTAATCATCTCTGCTGGCCAGTCGAACTCAACGTCTAGGCCGATTCGTCGTAGAAACCTCTTAACATAAACAATCTAGGAAAAAGGTGGGCCGTTAGTGAGATCGTGGCGCTAGCATCACACTGAGATCCGGTTCTCCCTACCCTGTATCGCTTCCTCAAACCATCGAAGATTGAACGAGGGATCGACTTCCACACTCTCTCGTCCACAGCTTCTTCGATCCCGCTAAAATTGGGGTTTGTCTGCCCGAACCCCCGCCCGAAAGAGCACTCGCCCATACTGTTTTGTAATGAACATGTTAGGTCTCGGCATTGCTGGGCGTGTTTTCGAAGTTATGTATGTAGTAGGGAGGTGTCGCATACATATCAAGAGCCACGTTGTGTAGGTCATCCATAAGGTCAACCTCAAATCCGTGCTGGGCGATCGATCGTCCTTCCGCCGAGAGCAGGTTCTCATACTTGTTCAGCAACTGGCGTACGGTTTCTTGGAAATACACGTTCAGGTGATCCACGTAACCGACGGTAAACGCCGGAGACAGGAAACGCTTAAGCCTCTTGTGAGGTTCGTGTCGACTATAGGCCACGAAAAGTAATATTATTAGCGGAGTCTCAGATTATTAGTTTACGGGCAGCCTCAACTGTAACGACTTACATCTCGCCAAAGAGACCTGGACTGTACTTGTCTCTAGAGATCTCCGAGTACATAGCGACCTTGGGAAGGTCGATCTTCACCAAGACCTGCTTCAGGGCCTCCTTGTCCGCGATCCAGATCTGGCGGGGTCCAAGGCGGACGATGGGCCCGTACTTCGCGTGTGCCCTCTCGACGGTCTTCCAGATTGTGCCAGTCGAAAAGTAGTACCTCAGGTGCATCGTCATCAAGGGTGCGTACCACGGTCCCGGGATGCGGCTCAGCGGAGACTTGATAGCCTTCCAGACGTGCCACAGTTGAGTTACGACGACAAGGGCGAGGCCCGAGAGAATTAGCAGTGCGTATGCCATTGTGTTGGCTGAGTGGTTGTGTCAAAAGATTCACTATTGTAATAAGCGAGTCAGTGGTTGTGACAGGCGAGTCAGTCCTCGTGAGGAAGTTGAAGTATAAGATGAATTGCAAATATATATAAAGAAACGAACGGTTGATATTGTACATAGGTTCCGCACCGGAATGTCTTCGATCGGCACGGATTCGATCAATGTGCTTATCAGATCCAATCACTGTGTCCATTTTGAAGTTTTTTATTCTTTAACACCTATAACACTAATTTATTAGCAAATCAAAAGCCTATTTATAACTCTTAGTTTCTAGTTTATATTGTTTGTTTTTTATTAAAGTAGTATTTATAAGATTAAAATTTTTAAATTTAATTTTAAGCAAAATATTTAACTAATTATATTAAATATAATAAAAATAGTTAAAAATAGTCAAAAAGCTGTTTTAAACATAAACTAGC
>JALRMF010000745.1:0-13085 GCA_026120015.1 Dendrostoma leiphaemia
AAATAAAGATTATAATATTATAAAATATAAAAAATAAAAAAAAACATAGTAATATATTAGCGCAGTTTATTTAAGCTGCTGTTAAATAAATAAAGAAAATTATATAGCGCTAAAGCTAATTAAAAGCATTATAAAGGGTAAAGAAAGCAAATGCTAGCGCTAGTGTAAAAAGCAATGTTGGCAAAGGGCGCTAAGTGCTGGCTTAAGCGGTATTTTTGGTTGGGGCCCCCTGTTATAACCCCTGTTTTTTTTCTTGTTTTCTCCCTTGTTTTCTTTTTTGTCTTTTGGCAGGGATAGGGATAAAAGCGCGCTGATTGGCTGTAACCAAGGCACCTTTTGGCTTAGCCAGCTTAATTTAGCGTAGTATGCTTAGGCCACTTATTCTTTTATGCTTTTGCTGTATTTAGGCAAAATGCCTACTAAAAGAAAACCATTAGATAGCTAGATTGTGATTAGCGATATACTATTAAAATAGGGTATAAATAGCATAGGAAAAACAAAAGTTTAACAGTAATTAAGCTTAGTAGCGAAAAGTTTAATATAATGCAAGTGTAGATTAAAAGTATTATAAAGGGTAAAGGGAGCAAATGCCAGCGTTAGTGTAAAGAGCAATGTTAGCAAAGAGCGCTAAATGCTGGCTTGGGCAGTATTCTTAGTTAAGGCCTCTTGCTATAATCTTTATTTTCTTCCTTATTTTCTTTTTTATTTTTTTTCCTATTTTTTCCTTTGTTTTTTAGCAAAGATAAAGATAAAAGCGCGCTAATTAGCTGCGATTAAAGTACTTTTTAGCTTAGTTAGTTTAATTTAGCATAGTATACCTAAGCTATTTACTCTCTTATGCTTTTATTATATTTAAGCAAAATGCTTATTAAAAGAAAATTATTAAATAGCTAGATTGCAATTAGCAATGCATTATTAAAATAAAGTATAAATAGCATAGGAAAAATAAAAGTTTAATAACGATTAAGCTTAGTAGTAAAAAGTTTAATATAGTATAGGCGCAGATTAAAAGTATTATAAAGGGTAGAGAAAGTAGATGCTAGCGCTAGTATAAAAAGTAATGCTGGCAAAAGGCATTAAATATTAGCTTAGGCGGTATTTTTAATCAGGGCCTTTTGTTGTAACTTTTATTTTCTTTTTTATTTTCTCTTTTATTTTCTTTTTTATTTTCTCCTTTATCTTTTAGCAGGGATAAAGATAAAAGCACGTTGATTAACTGCGACCAAAGCATTTTTTAGCTTAGCTAGCTTAATTTAACATAATATGCCTAGGCTATCTACTTTTTTATACTTTTATTATATTTAAGCAAAATGCTTATTAAAAGAAAACTATTAAATGGTTAGATTGCGATTAGCGATATATTGCTAAAATAAAGCGTAAATTGCCTATAAAAAAAAGAAGTTTGCAGCGCAGCGGCAACGGCAGCGATTAGGTTTTATGGCGGGCGCGCACGGTATTAGCGCAGAGCCTAGGGCTAGGGGTAAAAGGGAAGAGGGCGCGTAGGCTACGCAGGCGGCGCGGGCGCGCAGGCGCAAAAATAGTTTTTTTTTTACTAAGTCCTTGTTTAATCAGAGCCTAACACTAACCCAAGCCCAGAGTAGATAAAATAGCAAATATAAGTCTATATTTCTAATCGTAAGACTATCTGCTTTTTTATAACACTAAACTCATTTAGTTTAGAGTAGAATAATGCCTATAGACTTTATAAAGAAGGAATTTTAATAAACTTAACCTATGTCTTTGCTAGCGCGCTTTTAGTTTGTATAGGGTTTTTAACAGACTTGACTTAAGTTGTCTGGAGCATATAGGATAGTAGTTATTATATACCTTTTTTTAAAGCGGTTTTTTCTTTAATAATTATAGCGGTTTTTACTTTTGCTAATCTTTAGCTTTAATAAGCTTTATCTTTAATAAGTTTATATTTGCTTTATATGCTAATATATTGCTTTTATAAACTTTGCTTTAACTAGGTTTATAGTTTTAATATTTGCTAGGTTATAGGGCAAAGTGTAAAGAAAAAAAGGTTTAAAAGAGAGATTAAGAGAATAAAAACTAGCTAAGCGTAAATGTTGCAGTAGGTAATAATAGTAAACTTTTAAACTAGCTTGCTGACTAAGACGCTAGAGACTAAGGCTATTATAATATTAACTGCGGCTTTTAAGGAGATGGTAAATGTAGGTAAATAAGATAATAAGCTTTTAAACTTAATAATTATATTATTTATAGGTTTATTAATAGGTTTTTAAGTAGTATTATAACTTTTAAATGCTAAAAAGGATTATTAGCTTTTTAAAGTCTTTTAGCTTTTAAAAGCTGCTATTAATAATTTAAATATACTTTTAACTTTTTGCATTTTAGCGAAGTTTTATTAAATAGAGCGGCTTAAGCATTAGTTAAACCTACTCCTTTTTGCAATTTTTTAAACGTTAGCTTTATAGCCGTTTTAATTTAATCTTTTCTCTTTCTTCTGCATACTTATATATTTAAACTTAGCTCTCTTTATAAATATTTTCTGTCTCTTTTTTTTAACTAATTTATTTTAGCTATTGCTCCTTATATAATTTTTTCTTTAATCTTTATTAATTACTTTTAAGCTATTTAACCAGCCTTTTTTTTTTTATTATTTAAATATAAACTTAGCTTTGCTTTAAATCTTAAGAACAGCTAAACCCAATTATTGCTTAGATATATTAAGCGATTAATTATATCTTTTGCTTCTTTAAATAGGGTTTTTATGTTGCTTACTTTTGCATTATTTACCTAATATAATAATTAAGGTAAGCTAAGTTTTAAAAAATCTAGTTATGCGCTTTAGTTAACTTATAGTTTAGTTTCTTATTATAATTTTTGCTTTATTTTTTATTTTATTTTTAATATCTTTTTATTTTTATTTTTTGTTGCATTTCTCTTACTATTTTTTATTTTAGTTAACATTTTGTTTTTTATCTTGCTTTTTATCTTTAAAGCTCCCCTACTTTTTTATCTTATGTTTTTTATGTTTCTAATTTTTTTTTTATTAATATATTGTAAAAAAACCTTATTAAGCAGTATATTATAATTTTTCTAATTTTAACATTTTGTATTAATTATTTTTATAATAGTCTTTGTTTGTTAAGCTTTTAAGCATTTTCTTAGATTTTTTTAATTTTATTACTTAGATATCTTTTTATAATAAGCAGCCTGCTATTGCTAGTTTTGCTATTTTTTTATAAATAATCTTAGTAAGTAAACTAATAGCTTTTTATTTAATAATACTAAGTAGTAAATTAATTAATAAGGTTTATGCCCTTTTTTAAACTTAAAACTATAGCATTAACGCTTGTAGCTTAGCTGCTGGTAACGCTACTTTATTAATAATTGCTGCCTTTTTAAGAAAAGTTAACTTTTATTTTTTGTTAATTAGATAAAGTATATTTCTTTATAAAAATAATTATAAAAGACTTGGCATTTAAAACTATGTTAAGCATTTGTTTTTTACTTATGCGCCTATAAAAAAATATAAAAAGTTTATTAGCAATATAGCTAAATATAGTTTAAAAAACTGCAATTAGTCTTTTAGTTTTTTAATCTTCTAATTTTTTAATCTCTTAGTTTCTTTAGTTTTTCGCCTTAGAAGAATAATTATAAAAAACTTAGCATTTAAAACTACGTTAAATATTTGCCTTTTACTTATGCGCTTATAAAAGAATATAAGGAGCTTATTAGCAATATAGCTAGATATAGCTTAGGAGGCCGCAATTAGTCTCTTAGTCTTTTAATCTTCTAATCTCTTAATTTTTTAACCTTTTAGTCTTTTAACTTTTTAGTCTCTTAATTCCTCTAGTCTTCTGCCTTAGAAGAATAACTATAAAAGATTTAGTATTTAAAACTATATTAAACACTTGCCTTTTACCTATGTGCTTATAAAGGAATATAAGAAGCTTATTAGCAATATAGCTAGATATAGCTTAGGAGGCCGCAACTAGTCTCTTAGTCTTTTAATCTTCTAATCTTTTAATTTTTTAACCTTTTAGTTTTTTAACCTTTTAGTCTTTTAATTCCCCTAGTCTTCTGCCTTAGAAGAATAACTATAAAAGATTTAGTATTTAAAACTATATTAAACACTTGCCTTTTACTTATGCGCTTATAAAGGAATATAAGGAGCTTATTAGCAATATAGCTAAATATAGCTTAGAAAATCTTAACTTTGCGTATATTAGCAGCTTATTAAATACTTTTTAAGGCAGTATAGAAAAGAGTATTTTATTTTAGAGAGGAAAATAGGCAGAGAGAAAAAGGCAGAAATATAATAATAAATTATGTTTGTAAAAATAAGAATATTTTAATTTTAAGAATTATTTTTTATTATTGCTTATACTTTTACCTTTAACTGCTTTTATAGCAGCATAAGCCTATAAAAATGCTTAGTATAGTTAATTAGTCTTAAATTTATTCTATTAAATGCGCTCTTTAAGCTATTTTGCAATGCTGCTTTTTAGCTTTTATATAATATTTTTAGCTGTTATTATTGCGTTAAGCATTTATTGCATTATTTTTAAGTAATATATAATTATATTGCTATAAAATATAATAAAGAGTATAGAGTATTAGCAGGCGTTACTAGGCGCATAAGTAAATTATTAGCTATTTTAATTGTTGGCTATAACCTACTAAGCATAAAGGGCCTATAGCAGTTTATAATTAAAATAGCCTAAAAAGGGCTTTAGGCAATATTTAATAAAAAACAAAAGGTATATTTACTTGGCTTTTAACGCTATTTTCTTTTATGCTAGCTAACTTTATTTTAAATAAGCGGCAGACTTATAAATGTTATCTTTTGCATAAGTAAAACAGCAAGCAGTATAATACTTGTCTTACTTTAATAGCTGGCTAATAAAAGTATATGCTGCTTTATATATATTTATTGCCTTTTACGCAGTATATTATTAATTAAACCACTTATAGCGCTATAGCTATGCAAAATTATTTGCGGCAGCAATCTTTTTTCTTTTAAGTAAGTTATCTTTGTTTATATATATTAATGCTATATAAGCGCCCTTATTATTATATCTACTGCATAGATTATATAAGGCTTTATTACCTATATAGCTGTTTTGCTTAAGATACTTATTTATAAACTAATCTAATATAATTTGTTAGCAAGCAGATATAGTGAGATATACTTTAGCTGCTTTGTCCTATGTTTTATTTAATGTTTGCTTTTGCTCTAGCTTTGTTTCTTTGCTTTATATAAGGCATAAGACAATGATGGCCTTGCTAGGCTGCCTATCTTAGCCAGCCTAACCAGCTTTTTATATATAATTTTAAAGCCTTTATAACATGCTAACGTAAATAATAAGCTAAATAATAAATATATCTAATCTTAGTTTAAGAGCATTAGTAGCAATAATAACTATGTTATGCTTTTGCTATACTTAAAGCTGCTGCGCTTTACCTTTGCTTATATTAACCTTGCTATAGTAAGCCTTATATTTAAATGCTTAGCTTAAATATTTTATTTACTTTACTATTTTAGTATAAATGATCGCTTTTCCTTTAATACCTAATGCTGCCTAGCGTTAAATAATCTAATAAGCATGCTTATTTTTTATTTGCTAGGGCATAGTTATATATTTTGTTATTTATTTTATTTAGTATATAATGTTTTTTTAGGTTATATTTATTTAAAATAAATATATGCAATTAGCTATTAACGCAGTAGTATTATAAAAGGCGGGTTTTTTGTATAAAAGTAGGGTTGCTGTTAAAAACACTTGCTAAATGCCTTAGTTTTATATTATAAGCCTTAGTACCGCTAGCTAGGGGTAAAACTAGCGGTTGCTTTTAATTAGCATGTAATACTTATTAATAATAATATAGTTAAGGATTTGCTAGCCTTGCAGCTAGTTAATAAAATGTTAAAATTCTTTAGTAATAGTAAACTTAGGTGTAATAAAAATAATTAATGTAGTATTATTAGCTTTAGTAGTCTGCCATATATAGCTTATAATGTTGTTATTTGTATAGTATTAAGTTAGATTTTTTTATAATAAGATTAGCAGTATTATTATAATAATTATGCCTTTAAGCAAAGCAAAAGCTAATAATATAAATAATAGGCTTTTGCTTACTTCTATGCTAGCAATTTATATAATTAGCGTTTTACTATATATAATAGCTTAGAGAACTGCTTTTTGCTGGCTTTAAAACGCAGCCTTAGAGCTTAACATTATAATAAGCTAGCTATAAAGGTTTACTTAGCGTAGCTGCGCAAAATGCTGGAATTAGGCCTTATTGCAAAGGTTTTTAAAGGCCTTTTATTAATGCTTTTCGCCTATTAAACCATCTGTTTAGCCGCTAGTGTTAAAGCTAAGAAAGCGATGCTATTTTTGGCTAATAGCCTAAAATTATTGCTGTTAGGCAGCTATATTAGAAAGGCTTTGCTATATTTTGTGCGCATAAATTAAGCTGGCTATATAAGAGGTATAGTAGGCTTAAAGGTGCTATATATTATTGCTTTTAGCTTTTTAGTTACTGTTATTATTGTTATTCTTTGTTATATTTATATTAAACTTTTTATTAAAATATTAGTTAAAGATGGCAATAGTAATATGTTGCTAAGTGTTAATTATAAGCTTACTGCCTAAAAGCCGCTAGTTATATTATAAAAAGAGGTGCTATATTTAATTATTTTTTTATAAGTGTACTTTTGCGCTTTTGGGAGCAGCATAAATAAGTATTTTGTTTATTTATAAAAATATGTTTTTTTAGCATACTAGTAGCAAAAAACTCTAGATTGTTTACTAAAACGGCAGCGCTAGCTATAGATACTAAACTAGCAGCTTATTAACCTTGCAAAGTAAATATTGATAAATAATTTTAATTTAGCTGCTTTAGTAATACCCTTTATAATAATATGTTAAGAAGAAGATTATGCTCTAGTATATAAAGATATTATATATGCTGCTGTTTAGTAAGTTAGCAAAATAAATATTATTAAGCTTAAAAGTTTGCGTAGGCTAGCTGCTAAGTATATGTAAAAGTAGCTAAAGCTTTTTATAAAAGTAGTTAAATATAAACTTATATTATTAAATAGTAGCAATTTAATAAGGCAAGCTTTTAAGGCTATAGTTAATAAGCTATTGCTTTTATAAATTAGCTAAGTTGCAGAGGCGGTATAAAATCTAATTGTTTCTTTTTGCAACTTAGGCCTAGTTGCAGTTATCTTAAAAAAATAAATAACTATTTTATTCCTTGCTATAGTTGTCTTTAATGAATGCTTAGTTAATAGTTAGCAGGGTAGTAGTGTTTTAATTGCTGGTAAACGTTAGGGCTGCTAGTAAACCTTGTGCCTTATAGACAAGGTTATAGAGCATGTTTGAAAGCTGGCTTATAGTAAGCCTAACGTAGTTGAAAGAGACGTAGTTTTTATCTTAGTTAATATAGCCGGCCATCGGCATAGTTATAGCAATCTGCATTTTATAAGACTGCGTTATTAGAATCTAATCTATTGGCGCAGGCTATGCTTTTTTCTTATAGCTAATTAGCGTAAGAAAGCGTTGCACTTTGTTTTATATTATTATAAAAAACGCTAAGGCTTTTTTATGCGCTTTATTTTTATTTATGCTTTATATAAGGCTAGCAATATTATTTTTGCGCTTTAAATAAAATTAGTAAAAAACTATTATATAAGTAATTTTAATTATAGCTAAGTAGATAAGCATATAATTAAAGGCATTTATTTATTTACTATTCTTATATAGCCTAAAGATTGCAAGCCTGCTAAAAAGGATATTATAATAATAATCTTTTAAGAGTAGGTAGTTTAGAAAACTAATAAGCATATTAAGGCAAAAATGTTTAATATCTGCCTATAAACTAGGCGCTAGGGGGGGTTTATAGATAGCTTTGCTTGCTATAGCTTTAAAAGCGTTAAATTAATTACCTTGCGCCTTTAACATATAGTAAAACAGCCGGTTATTATTATCCCAACCTTTAACCTATACTTAAATATAAAAAAGTTTATAAAAAACATTTTTATAGCAAGTTTATATGCGCTCCTTAAGCTAATTATTAAAAAGCTTTTACACTTTAGTGCAAATATTTATTAAGTAGATTTTAAAAAGTATAAGATAGCTGATTATAGCCAGCGTTGCAATAGTGCATGCCTAATTAAAAACTTAGTTTAAAACCGCTTATATTTGTTTAAAAACCAGCTTATTAAAGGTAATAAATTTAATTATCTGCTAAAGCTATATTTAGTTTAAACTCCGCAGGTATTATGCCTAGCTTGTCTGCTGTACCTAAGAGTTAGGTTCTAATTTTTTATCCCTTTCCCTAATAATTTCAAAAAAAAACAACAACAATAGTTAAGCTTGCTTTTAATGCATGCAAAAGGCCTACTCTATAAACCCTTCTATTATTGTTTTTATTAAAGCATTGCCTTTGCTAAGCTTATTTAATCTAACCTTAAATTAGCTGCTAGCGGCCTAGGATAGGAAAAAGCGTTAATATTATATACTAATAGTCTAAGGCAGGACCCGCTAAAGCTTTAAGCGCTAAGTAACGTTTCTATCTCTTTTTTAGTTATTTTGCCACTTATATTTATCTTAGCAGTGCTTTTAAATCTGCTTTCTTTAACGTATAATATAAAGACACTTATTACACCGTAGTTTATTGTTTTAGGAGGGTATAAGGTAAGGGATAAATAGTATGTTTAGCAGCGGAAATAAAAACGTACATAGCTTGTCTTATATTTAAATAAGCCTATTAATTATACTAATTACCTTTGCAATTTAGTTACGTTTATAGGCTAAAAAGGATTTATAATGCTTTTAAAAATGCGTCGGCACCTTGGCAGAGATATAAGCAAACTAATATATTTTGCATATAATAAAGGGGTAAGTAGGCAGATAGACAAAGGGCTTTATAATGTTATGATATTAATCTAAATATACTGCTTAATTATGATTAATATAATAGCTGCTAGTATATAGTATATAAAGTTTAATAAAATTTAAGCCTTTAGCTAAAATTATAATATAACTTTATACATTGTATTTGCGTTTATAGCAGGTTAGAGGATAATTTCTTTATGCGCAAAATAACGTTATAGGTAAGAGAATACACTAAACTATAATAGCAAAAAGCTAGAAAGTTGATATATATAATGTATAGCAGCAATTGCAATAAATATAGCATATAGAAAAAAAAAGGGTATAGCACTAAAACCTAAGCTTAAAAATCTATAGTTTACTTTAGCTATATATATAGCGGTTAGTTATTATATTAAAAGGCACTTTAATAGAGCGCTTTGCTTAATTAGCACTGCGCAATTATTTATTAGTTAAAAATATTAAAGCAATAGCTTTATTTGCATTATTATACTATAGGTTAGAGAAGGGCTATATTTAATAGTAAAAATTAAAATAGCAAATGTAAGTTTATATTTTTAATTGCAAGACTATCTACTTTTTTATAGCACTAAACTCGTTTAGTTTAAAGTAGGATAATGCCTATAGACTCTATAAAAAAGGGATTTTTATAAACTTAACCTATGTCTTTGCTAGCGTGCTTTTGGTTTATATAAGGTTTTTAACAAACTTGACTTAAGTTGTCTAGAGCATATAGGATAGTGTATATTGCTATTTGGCAAGTTAGTAAAATAAATGCTACTAAGCTTAGAAGTTTATATAAGCTAGCTGCTAAGCATATATAAAAGCAGCTAAAGCCTTTTATAAAAGTAGTTAAATGTAAATTTATATTGTTAAATAGTAATAGTCTAATAAAGTAAGCTTTTAAAGCTATAGTTAATAAGCTATTGCTTTTATAGGTTAACTAAGTTATAAAAGCAGCGCAAGACTTAATTGTTTTTTTTTGCAACCTAGGCTTAATTGCGGTTGTTTTAAAGAAATAAATAACTATTTTATTTTTTGCTATAATTGTTTTTAATAAATGCTTAATTAATAGTTGGCAGAGCAGCAGTGCTTTAATTGCTGGTAAATGTTAAAGCTGCTAATAGATTTTATACTTTATAGATAAAGTTATAAAGTATATTTAAAAGTTAGCCTATAGTAAGCCTAACGCAGTCAAAAAAAACGCAGTTTTTATCTTAGTTAATATAGCTAGCTACTAGCGTAATTATAATAATTTATATTTTATAAGATTATATTGCTAAGATTTAATTTATTAGCGTAGGCTATGCTTTTTTTTTATAGCTAGTTAGCGTAAGAAAGCGTTGCACTTTGTTTTATATCGTTGTAAAAAGCGCTATAGCTTTTTTACGCACTTTATTTTTATTTATGCTTTGTATAAAGCTAGTAATATTATCTTTGTGCTTTAAATAAAACTAGTAGAAAACTATTATGCAAGTAATTTTAATTATAGCTTAGTAAATAAGCGTATAATTAAAGGCGCTTACTTACTTATTATCTTTGCATAGCTTAAAGATTGCAAGCTTATTAAGAAGGATATTATAATAATGGTTTTTTAAAAGTAAATAGTTTAAAAAACTAATAAGTATATTAAGGCAGAGACATTTAATATTTGCTTATAGACTAAGCGCTAGGGGGGGTTTATAAACAGTTTTGCCAGCTATAGCTTTAAAGGCGTTAAATTAGTTATTTTGCGCTTTTAATATATAGTAAGGCGGCTAGTTGTTATTATTCTAGCTTTTAATTTATATTTAAATATAGAGGAGTTTATAGAAAATATCTTTATAATAAGTTTATATATACTCTTTAAGCTAATTATTAAAAGGCTTTTGTACTTTAATGTAAATATTTGTTAAGTAAATCTTAAAGAGTATAAAATAGCTAATTATAGCCAGCGTTGCGATAGTGCATATTTGGTTAAAAGTCTGGTTTAAAACCGCCTATATTTATTTAAAAACTGGCTTATTAGGGGTAATAGGTTTAGTTGTTTGCTAAAGTTGTGTTTGGTTTAAGCTTTATAGGTATTGTGCTTAGCTTATTTACTGTATTTAAAAGTTAGGTTTTAACTTTTTATTTTCTTCTTTAATAGTTTTAAAAGAAAATAATAATAGTAGTTAGGCCTGCTTTTAATATATATATAAAAGGCTTGCTTTATAAACTTTTTTATTATTATTTTTATTAGAGCATTGCCTCTGCTAAGCTTATTTAATTTAACTTTAAACTAGCCGCTAGCAGCCTAAAATAAGAAAAAGCATTGATATTATACACTAATAATCTAAAGCAAAACTTGCTAAAGCTTTAAGCACTAAGTAATATTTCTACCCTTTTTTTAGTTGTTTTACTATCTATATTTATCTTAGCAGTATTTTTAAATCTGCTCTTTTTAACGCATAATATAAAGGTACTTATTATACTATAGTTTATTATTTTAAAAGGATATAAAGTAAAAGATAAATAATATATTTAGCGGCAGAAATAAGAATATACATAGCTTGTTTTATATTTAAATAAGCTTATTAATTATATTAATTACCTTTATAACTTAGTTATATTTATAGGCTAAAAGGGATCTATAGTGCTTTTGGAGATGCGTTAGTACCTTAGCGAAAATATAGGTAAACTAATATATTTTATATATAATAAAAAAGTAAGCAGAGAGATGGATAAAGGGCTTTATAATGTTATAGTATTAATTTAAATGCACTATATAAGTATAATTGATATAATAGCTACTAGTGTATAATATATAAAGTTTAATAGGATTTAAGCTTTTAGCTAGAATTGTAATATAATTTTATGCATTATGTTTGCGTTTATAGCAGGTTGAAGGATAATAACCTTAACCTAAAATAATATTGCAGATAAAAAAATATACTAAACTATAATAGCAAAAAGCTAAAAAGTTAATATATATAGCAGCAATTATAATAAATATAATATATAAAAGAAAAAAAAGTATAGCATTAAAACCTAAGCTTAATAATAGTTTACTTTAGCTATATATATAACGGTTAATTATTATATTAAAAGGCACTTTAACAAAATGCTTTGCTTAATTAACACTATGCAATTACCTATTAGTTAAAAACGTTAAAGCAATAGCTTTGTTTGCGTTATTATACTATAGGTTAAAAAAGAGCTGCATTTAATAGTAAAAATTAAAACAGCAAATGTAAGTTTATATTTCTAATCACAGGATTATCTGCTTTTTTATAATACTAAACTTATTTGGTTTAAAGTAGGATAATGCCTATAAACTTTATAAAAAAGAAATTTTAATAAACTTAACCTATATCTTTGCTAGCGCGCTTTTAGTTTATATTAGGTTTTCAACAGACTTAACTTAAGTTGTTTAAAGTATATAAGATAGTAATGGGCCGCCACTGCTTATTCCTCTAAATCAACATTAATTGCAAGATAGGGAATTTTGCCCTAGTATTAAGGCAGAGGATTTTATAGGAGACGCGTGCATTTACCTTATAGGCTTAGCTTTAAAATATCTTTAAATTTAATTTAAAGGCGCAAACTAACTGCGTTTAAATATAGCCATAATTATCTATCTAAACTATATCCTGCTAGTTAAACTATAAATTAAAGTTAGCTAAAGGTAAAAGAGTATCTGTTTACAGGTTAGCAGCGCTATGCTTAAATATATAATTATAAACAAAGGCATTGTAATATAGCATATTTTAATTATAAAAGTTATATATCTACTATAGCTTATGCTTACTAGCACTTGTCTGCTTAATATAATTTTCCAGCGCTTTAACCCTATATTAGCTATTTATAATCTCTACTTATATATCTAAGTTAACAAAAGGCTAGACATAAAAGTTAAGCGTTTCTTTAATATTTAATTTATTATAACTAAAGTAGCGTAATATTTTAATAATAGCTTTATTGCTATAGATAATTAAAAGGTAATTTTCCTCTGCTATGCGGTTTAACTAGCCCTTTAAGAAGATTTTGCATAGCTTTTGCACTTAAGCCTTTTTAATAATCTAGTTTTTTTTCTTAAAGCTTTAGTTTAAAGTTAACATGCTAATAAGCATTTTAGCTATAATAATATAATTATAGGTTGATAGCTATAGCAATAGCCCGGTCCGCCTCGGACCGGAGGCATACGGCCACCAGAAGGAACCAGCTGGCCAAATGGCTAGCCGGGCCGATTCG
>JALRMF010000746.1:0-13080 GCA_026120015.1 Dendrostoma leiphaemia
AATTTAATCAATAACTAACCTTTATATATACTTCTACTACTATCTATTTATACTTTTCTACTATTTTCTTTCTTTTTCTTTCCTATTTAGTTGCTTTTTCTTTAATATCTTAACTATTTATATTTATATACTTTACTTTTACCTAAATTTAACAAATACTTTACTTTAATAAACATTCTCCTTTAACGAACACTCTTCTCTAACGAATACCCTCCTTTAACAAATACCCTCCTCTAACAAACACCCTCCTCCAACAAACACCCTCCTTTAATAAATACCTTCCTCTAACAAACATTTTCCTTTAACAAATACCCTCCTTTAACAAAATGCTATATAAAACATTAATCTACATTAAACTAACCTTTCAACAGTATATTACCTTAATAAGAAACAAAGCTAAAAGCTATATTAAACATATAGCAAACCCTCCACTTAGCAACAAACATAAAAACACACTCTATCCGCCATTATATATAAATAGCAAATATATATAAAAAAGTGCTTAGCTTTATACGCAAAATACCGCCTACTCTTTATCCTTCTCTTTTACTATATAAGCAAACACTTAGCATAGCTAGATAGTATTTATACTAGCATACTAAACCCATTACCCTATCTATCGCCACACTTTTCTATAGCGCTATATAACAATTTCACCGTCGCTAAACGGCCTAGCAAAGCTAAGCTGCCAATAGAGCGCCTTAGCCATAGCTAGCTCTGCCGTATTTATATATGCAATTATGCATACTATAATTTCGTTGTATAAATACTTTTGCCTCGCAACCTTACGCTACCCACCTTTTATAACGTCTTTCTCTATAGCAGCGCATAGCTTCTATAGCGCAAAACAACCTATATAATAGCTATACCTCTGCAATATTAAACTTTAGCGCAGAAATGCCTTTATTGCTATAACAGCGCAATAAGCAGCAGCCTATGCTAATATAATATACGCTATAAGATACTATAGCTTAAAGTAGGCGCTATTTACTAAATTCTTCGCCTAACAAAAGATATAGCCGTTCTGCGCCCACCTAAACAGCAACCGCCAAAGCCTTTTTATCTCTGCCTTCTCCTTAGCTGCCTATATATCTACCCGCCGCTTTGCCGCTTGCGTCTTAAGCGCCTAGGCCTAAACGTTAGCCTTTTTCTTATCCTTAAGCCTATTTATCTTTGCTGCAGCGGCTAAGGCAAGATAAATATTGCACGGCGCTTTTTTATCTTAGCAGCTTATTTAAAGGCTTAGCTTATTAAGTATGGCGTTAAGCATAATACGCTAGCAAATATTACTGCAAAGATAATTATTATATATAAATGCTTTAGCTATTATATAATTAAGCGCTAAGGCAATGCTTGCTAACATTATATAAAAAATAACTACTTTGCTAAAGGCACTATTTTACTTAGCCTGCCCGCTTTGCTGCGCATAATTTGCTATTTGCTAAAATATGCTAATATAAAAGATAAGCTAAATATTAAGTATATTAATGCTAAGGCTAAGCGCATTAGTAGCTATAATAACCTAGCTATTGCTATACTAGGCGTAAAGCATGCTGCCCATCTACGCCTATAGCTTTTTTGCCTTTTTATCGTAGCTGTTAACCTTATAATAATAAGCATTACACTTAAAAGCGCTAGCTAAGTACTTAACCACTTAGACAATGCTGTAATAAACAATAATCTTAGCTAGCCATAGGTAGGCTGCAAGCGCCTTATTAAACAAAGCCTGCGCAGCTAACGTAGTCTGCTCTATTGCATCCTTTGGGTCTTAGGCTGCAATTACATAAACGCAGTATATAATATTAGTGCATATTATATAAAACTAAAGTAGTATAATATCCTTATAACAAGCGTAGATCTGCTTAAAAAACGCCTCCTTATCGCTAAGCAGCAGCGTAGCCGTTAAGAAAACCTATAGCACACTTATTAAGGCTAGGCTGCTAAGCTTGCGCAGCTAAAGCCAAAACGCTGGCAAGCCCTTTAGTATAATATAATACTTGTCTACAATAAACTAGTCCAGCTATGCTATAATGCGCAGCAACTCTACGTAGCTAAGAAACCACATTAACAAAAACAACTCAAAAGTAATAAATATAATCAATACATTGCTAAGCACTTAATTACTCTGCTATTTAGCGCATAAAATATTAAAGCGCTAGCAGCGTTTAGCCAAATTGCCTTAAAAAAAAATAAATAGCACAACTACAATAATAACGCCCCTAAAGCAGCAAGCAGCTAAAAGCATAAAGCAAAGGCTCTTGCTAATCCCAATAGCCATAATCACCACAATAAGGCTCTTATTAGCCAAAATTATATTAAGCGCCTTATATTACTGCCTATAAAACTATATCTAATTGCTATATAGCCGCCATAGCTTACACGCAAAGTTAATCTGCCGCAGCGCCTTTTAACGCCACAGCTATAGCTCCTATATCCCCTTATAATATAGCAATAGCCCTTTCCTCTTCTAACTAAGCTAAAAAATATTAATAAGCACATACACAGCAAAGGAAAAGCCTAAAAGGCAATGCTACTATACGCTAATATAGCAAAAGTAAATCCGCCGCTCATTAGTCTCAAACAAGCCCTTAGTCAAAAGGCGGCTATAAATCAAGCCAGCAATTAAAAAGCTATGCCCTGCCTGCAGGTTCCAGGGGCTATCCTCGTTACTGTTATTGTCACTATCACTATTATACTCTATCTCCTCAAGCAAGCTCTCTAGGCCGCAGAAGAAGCAGCGCATAAATATAATAGCAAAGTAGCGCTAGCAGCTAATTATTAGCCTTTTATAGCAGCTAAACAAGCTTATGCAGTAGAAAATTTAGCGTATGCGTAAGAACGTCTAAAGTTAGCCGCTACTAAATATTAACCATATTTGTCTCTGCGTAGGCACACATGCAGCCAAAGCGCCTATAATACTGCAATCATCTGCTCTGCCTTTGTTATCTATACTATCTTTATTATCTGCCCTATTCTCATCCTCTTTATCACTATACAGCTTTAGCAAATTAAATATAGTCTAAAGGGCCGCGCCTAGCTAAGTTTTATCAAATATATTAGCGCACGCCGCCTCTTAAAAAGAAAAAATAAGCTATAAGTAATATATAAGCAATATACTAACCTTGTAAAGCAAAAAGCAATAAATAACTTTAAAGCACTTTATCTTAGCAAAGCCTTTATAATAACCAGTTATAAACATTACAAATCTATAGTTAATCAAAATATTGCAAACCCCGCCGTTTGCTATATTGCAGTGCTGCAAAGTTAACACCTCTATAAACCAAGCAGGCTGCCCGCCGCCAAAATAAACAAAAAAAAGCAGCAACTCTAACAGCTTTTTAATTAATATGCTATAATGCAGCATAATCTTCTTTTATAATAACACCCCTACCTTTAGCCTGCCGCCCAGCTGCACCTAAGCAGCATAAAGACAATTATACATCTAAATCCTCGCTATAAGCCAGCCTTAGACAGATAGGATAAGTGCCATTAAACCATCAATAAACAATACGCCAATAGTAGCATCTTATACATTATTAACAATTAGGTCCCATAAGATAAAAGAAACGCCTAGCGTAATAAGTTCCTACTTTATATAACCCTTAACCAAAAGCAAATGCATATATAAAAGGCTTTCTGCGCGCTACAACGCTGTTTACACCATTATATATAGCCCAGCTATGCCCAACCAAACCCCTCTATAAATTGCCTCGTTAGCCTTCTAGCTAACAGCGCTAGGCACAGCATTATTATAATAGATTGCTATCCTATAATTACATAGTTAAATAATAAACTATGTTAAAATAATATTCTAGCCATTTCTGCCATTAACTATAAATTATCGCATTATCTCGCTAAGCAAAACAAAATAACTAAAATTATTCTCTATTATAGCTGCTATAATTTACCCTTACTATATCTACTATAAGATAGCCTTAACCTACATTACTATTATATGCTAAAGAAATAAGAATTAAAAGATGGCTATTACAGCAGAGAGCTTAGGTATAAACTCGTTATAGCCTGCCCAGCTATTGTTAGCCTATACGCTTAAAATCATTAGAAAGCTAACTAAAATGCTCTTATACTCGCTATCCTTAGTAAAATAGTTAAGCACAGAGATATATATTGCTAACATAGCCTAATTAAAATTAACCTAGAACTAATCTACACGCATAAAACCTAAGCTTTTTAAAATATCTGCTAGCTAGTTTGCTAGCGCAGTTATTTTAGCAAACACAGTAGATTATTAAAATATAAGCAAAAACAAGGGGCGCTTTGCAATATTAGCTATCTTTATAACACAAACGAAATAAGCAAAAAACTATAGCAAAACATTTATATATCTTTTTATAATATTGCATATATATTAAAAGTAAAACGATATCTCCTGCTTCTTATATAGTTTAATATAATTAACTTTAAACAAAACATTCTATAATACTTTCTCTAGCTAAGCAAACTTTTTTACCTACTAAACAATGCGCTGTACAGCTAGGTAAACCTCTATAAGCTAAAAGTACTCGCTATAGTTAAATAATAAAAAATTGCGCAAAAAGGCCTTTTTGCCGCTAAAAGCCTTTAGGTAAATAGCAGCACCTAATTAACAAAGCCATAAGTTTAATACAGCAAAATTGCCCTATTTCTTAAAATCTGCAGCCTTTTGCTTACACAGCTAGTCTATACAAGAGTAAAAGCGCCGCAGCACCTTATCTAACCCTATAATAGCGTTAGCGCCCTAAGCCTCTAATATATCCTCCTTCTCGCCATCCTAGCCAACCTTAAACCAGCCACTGCCAGCCTTAAACGAAAAAAAGCGCTAGCATTGTACGCCCATTGTCTAAAGCGCCAAGCGTAAAAGCTTTGCCCTCTAAACAACATTACTACCCTTCTTTTACTTGCTCTGCTAGCCATAGGCGCTGCGGCAATAGGCCTAGATCTGCTTTATTTAATAAGCAATATAAAGGCATATATAACATTAAAGCCTATTATTCTTAGAGGCAGTGATAAATAAGATAAATATAGTTGTTAGTAGTAGGAAGAAAAAAAAGCATAGTTTATCCTAGCTTTAGATAAGGCCTTCTACTATAAAGACAACCTTAGCAATGACAGCATGCTTATAGGTAAAAAGCGCTCAATAATGCTTCTAAAAATAAGTAGAAACCTTTACCAAAATGCACGCAAACCGGCAGATTTTGCATATCATAAATAGATAGCTAGGCAAGTAGACAAAGAGCTCTATGGCGAAAAGGCATATAAGACTAAGCTAGCCGCCAAATACCATAGCTGCATAGCTTTATAAAACACTATATAAATATAAGCTATAACGCAACGGCAGATTGCTTGCTACGCATCTACAACCGCATTTGCGTCTAGGTTTTACATAAGGTATTATTATTTATTTTACCTAAAACTTTATCTAGGTAACAATGAAACACTTAGGCAAATAAACAATAAAACAAACAGATAAAAAAGCACGCTTAATTCTGCATATAACTATATAAAATAGCATTGTATAAAAAGATTAGTAAGATAAAATATATATAAAGCTATAGCCTTAGCTAAGTAATATAATTACAGCATATAAAAAGCTAACAAAGCTAAAGGCTAACAAAGCTAAAAGCATAAAACTGCATAACAGCACTTATGCTAATCTAGCTCGCTATCTAACCTAGAGAACGCTGCATTATATAAAAATACACAACAATAGCACAAAAAGTCATTAAATCAAGCCAGCAGTTAATATAATTTCAATAATACCAAATATAAAGCAGCATAATAGAAAATAGACTTAAAAGTAAAGAGCAGAAAATCTTCTTAAAAGTTGACCCATGCTTTGGCTAGCGCGTTTTTATTCGTATAATGGTTCCTTAAGAGGTTAAGTCAACTGCGATGAGAAATTAATGCCAGGACTATGGTTCTCACAAAGGAAACGCACTATAGACCTTGTACTATTCCAGCAGTTAAATGCCAGAAAAAGTAATCGTACCCATAAGGATTGTTAAAGACCTTGCTTTCCAGTAACCATCTGTACGTAATATATTACGTATAGTTAAGTCTTTTGCCTTCTAAGTGACTCTCTGTATAGAAGAAATTACGTATGGCCCTTGTTGCCTCTTGAGTCATAAACTTTCTCTTAGTAAATTATAAGCACTTGCTTGTCAGCGTTTTAAAGTAATTTATACTTTTAGCTACGTATGAGGTATAAAAGACTTCGTTTCCAACTTGGCCTTTGGTCCTCTTTCTCTCTCTTCTTTCTTTACCAACAATCAACTTTTAACCATACATAGTCTTCTGTTCTTTTCCCTTCTATGTACATTACTATTAACTTTTCAATTTGCGTAGATATCTTATACGCAAGCAAACAAACGAAAATTTGGTTATTATAGCAGCTTCCGCCCTCGTCGCAAACATTTTAGCCTAGCTAATCTTTTGTATAACCTTCTTAGATATAAACGCCGGCCGTTAAGCCTTTATTGTGCACTTAGGCTCTGATGCCTAGTTTTGTGCTAATGCTTTTAGCCTTTATAAGAATATATATAGCATATTATTGTTTTCTTTTATTATACGTTTGCAAACT
The DNA here is from genome assembly GCA_026120015.1 of Dendrostoma leiphaemia. Taxonomy (NCBI): domain Eukaryota; kingdom Fungi; phylum Ascomycota; class Sordariomycetes; order Diaporthales; family Erythrogloeaceae; genus Dendrostoma; species Dendrostoma leiphaemia. The sequence continues at coordinate 6,581 of JALRMF010000746.1, forward strand.
AATAAAACATAGAACTAAGAGTTGGCTTTAGCTAACTTGCCTATGGCTAACGTATAAATTAAAGTAAGCATTAACTAGAGATATATATCCCTAGCTTTTGCCAAGATTGTATAATGAGACTTATACTTTATTACACTATAAGTTTATCCTTTGTTTTTATCTCTATACAAAAGATTAACATTGTTTAACATTATTGCTAGCGTTAGCCACTATGCAAATGTTAATTATAGTTATATATGCAGAAACCCAAACTCTTTCGCTAATCTCTTTAGCAACTATGTGCGCATAGCAGAATATTAGCACAATGCTTGCGCTAACTATATTTAGCGCTTGCACGCTATTTAATGCTAAGTAATAGATTATATAGTAGAAATATTAGGGGTGTTTAGTAATCGTTAATAAAAAGAGATTTCTTAGTAGCTCATGCAAGATGATATAGGTAGAAGAATAAAAACTTCTACTTTGCACGAAACATATTTTATCCAACTATAATTGTTATTTCTTTCTATCCTATCAGTTAACGTATCCTTTAATCTGTATAATAAGTTGATTTGTTGAGACTAAGATGTTAAGGGCAATATTGGGTTTACCCTTTGTATACGTATTCGCTGGATTATTGCTGCTATTAATCCACTAAACCTCCAAAATCTCTCTCCTCTTATATAACTCCCAAAGAGTTATAATGTCAATTATTAGTCGTTTTTCCTATGTTATTCCAAGCTTAACTAAGCAATTATACACAAAGTAAAAGTCTATATAAATTACCAGTAGGATCTAGGGAAGATTTAGCCGATTAGTAATCTTTCTCAGGGTTATACATAGGGCAATTCCAATATTAAATCTATTCACTATTCTATATAGCTTATTAGCTAGTATGCTCCTAGTGACCCTTTTGCATTTAGAGGAATTTTAATATATAATATTCCCTTAAAGAGTTAAGTCGTACTTTGTATAGTTTACCTCTTTACCAAGCACAATGATAAATCTTAGCTAGGAAAAAAGGTTTTGGTTATTGGCAAATGACCCATTAGTAAAGATAAATAACTTTGCATGGGATGTATTAAGAGAAATGTACCTCAGACCTCTTTGTACATTGTCTATTTGCTACTAGATCCTCTTGTTTAGAAATATAATGTTTTTCTTCTTAGGTATATAAACCTAAGCTGCAACAAATAAATTATATAAAGCCTTTAGCTATAAAATTAATAAAATATATGCTGCTTATGCGCGCTAAGAAATATATTGCTAAGCTGCGTTTTTTGCATAATAGTTAATAAGCTAAAGGTTGTTAGCCTAGCCTTTTTGCATAAAGATAATATCCTCGCTGTTTAACTTAATTTAGCCGCTATTAAACTCTAATAGATTATTGTGTAATAGAGTTGCCTTAGGCTTTATGCAGTAGCCTTCCTTTTTCATCTTATCTTTCTTATAGCGCAAGAAGCTTTTTATACCAAAGTTAAACGTATTATTAGTTTATAAAGCAGTAATTTTAAATTTATGCAAACTATCCTTAGATATTAACAAATATAAGTTATACGTTAAGATATCTATATTTAGGTTTTTTATATAGTATACATAGTACATCTTATACTAGTATAAACTAGACTCTGCTAGTCTATATAAAGGCTTTTAAATCTAGAGAATAGTGCTCTTAGGATACTTATCTTAAAGTTTCTTAGGAAAAGATGCCAAAATAACTTATATAAGTTTATTATAGCTCTATATATACGCTTAAGTAATATCCTGCATTTCTCTATATATATTAAAGTTTTTTATTAACGTAAGGCCTAATGCAAGAATAAGTTACTAGCTTATCTGCTAAATCGTTAATGCTTAAGTCAAGACTTTATCTTTCCTATTATCTCTATACCCTTAAACAACTAGCCTACTCTTTTTATATAAGCATATTGTCTTATCTTTAATCTCTTATACTAGTTAAGTCTTAAAGATTTGTTTATTTTAATAGACGTAGGGGTTATGCTAAATTATCTTAAAGACACTTTGTGCGATTAGGTTGTTAACCTTTATAACATTAGATTCCTTAAATAAAGCGCCTAGAGTTATAATAATACTATTTTCCCTAAGCTTAATAGCCAACGTATAATTATCTTTCTCCTTTTATATAAGGTAAATCCTTATATAAATAGCTTTAAATAGTTGTCTCCTCTAATATATCCTCTAGGTAAGGTAAACTGTTGCATAAGTCTTTTTTTATAGTCGCCCTTTGCAACAAACTACTAAGGGTTTTTGTATAGCAGAAGCGACTTTACTGTTGCTATTGCTAATGTTGTCTTTTAAGGGCAAATAATATAGTTTTACGTACATATATCTAAACTTTGCCGGTTTATTAATTATATCAAAGACTACATCTTATCCTTTATACGCCTAAATCTTATATAGGCCTTGCTACCCTTGCCTCTTCCTCTACACTAACACCTTGCTGCAAAGCAATAGGTCTTAGACTATATATAGCTAAGGTTTATTTCTAGTATTGATTGTATAATTGATTTCTACCTAGGTATAGATTTTCTATAGTTTATCTATAGCTTTAAAGACTGCTTTTGCACAAGTAACTTAATTAGATAATAGTAGCAAATTATAATCAATCTATAGGTAAGCGCTAAAAACAAGTAGCGTTAGTATAAGGCTACTTAGTCTAGCTATATTGTTTAAGGCTTTAAGAGCTATCTAAAAGATTGTACGCTTGTTGGTATTATGACTAATTTCCTTCTTAAGGATATTGTACGCTTTCTTCAATGGTACATAGGCTCTTTCTACTTTGCTAACTGCTTAATGTGCCTTAATCAATACTTTTTTGCACGTATATCCTACGATTTATATATATCCTTTAAACTTTTAAAACGTAAAATTTATTCTAGCGTTATATATAATAACGTTTAAAGGTCTAAGATATATAAAGATCCAACATTTACATAAAGCATCCTATATGCTTTATATATCCTCTTTATCTAGAAACTCTTTAGCCTGGTATAAAATTAAAGCGTTAATAATATAAAGAATATTGCCATTAGTGAAATGTATAATATCTATAAAAATTTTATAATTAAAATTATAGCTATCTCTTAGAGAGAATTTAAATCTTTATAGTAACTATTTATGCATTTAGCAATAATAGCAAAACTTTTAAATCTATTCTAAAGTTAAATAGTCTATATTATGCATTCTAGCATTTTTTAGTAATTAGTATAATTTATTTATATAGGCGTAACTAAATCGCTAATGCAGTTGTTAAAGTTTATGCTTTAAAAGGAATATAGCCAATTTTACCTTTAACAAATTAAAAAATAAATATCCCCACTTTTATATAATGGGAATAGAAACTTTATCATTTCTTTATATAATGATATTTATTATATTATTAAAATATGCACTTAGGCGATCTGCATCTTTAAGAGATAGTAGAAATAGAATGCTAGTGTTTAGCATATAGTATATAACCTCTCTTAATAGGCTTTATTTTATTATAGTGCCAATTGCACAAAGGGATTCTCCTCCTTTAAATTTAAATAAATAAGGCATTGTCTCTTAGATAATCTTTGTGCGTAGGTTTTTCTTTATATATGCAAAGGCTTAAGCCTTGCTAATAGTTAATAGTTTAAATACTTTAGTATTTTATAGCTCTTTTTAGTACTTATGCAAGTATTGATTTTTTAAAATAAATAATGTTAGTTTTAGTAATTTATATAATAGATTGTATATACTAAGCCTTATTGTGCGATAAATAAATAAGATGGAAAGCAAATAGCCTATGGCTCTTTGCTCGTTTTCCTTAGATTTTAAATTATACGCACTTAAGCGGTTAGGTTTGTTGCCTTTATAATCTTAGATATAGGCAAATATATTATCTTTTAATAATAGCTTAATGCTAGCATTTTTGCATAAGGTAAGATATTTTATATAAAACTTTACACACTCTTTTAGCATATGGTTTATTAACTAATATTTCTTTTTTTTGCATATAAAACATTTTTTATTTATATAATTAAAAGGTTTTTAACTAAAAAAGTTTTCTTATATAGCAAGCGCAAATTTAGGTTATGCCTTTTATTTTAAGTTGAGTGACTTTTAAAAGCTATTTTTAGTATATATATGGTTTGTTAAGTATTAAGAGATATATAAATTAACCTTTATTAAAAAGATTAATAGTTTTTTTTTAGATGCTAACTTAATAGCTATATGCATATTTAAAAATAGCTTTTTGCATATAGGCTTTTGCTAAACGAAAGCTATCTTAAGCTTTAATATACTATAATATGCTTTTTCTACTATTGTATAGAGCTAAATCTTGCTCTAATACCTAGCTCCTAATGCTTATTATATAAGCTGCATTTTATCTAGCAAAATCTCTAGCATATTTGCTAATATCTTATCTAAGTTCTCCTTCTTTAGTTATATAAAGGTTAAGCTGCTTTAATTAGCTTAATACTAGCTATAGTTAATACAATAATTAAAGTAGGTATTAATTATACAATAAATATTATATTAGATCTTATCAAAGCTAATATAGTTAAAATAAAACTAGAGCATATAATCTAAAAAAACGTATAATTATATAACATAATATTTTTACTCGTTAATTCTAAGCTGCCTGCATACAAAGATAAAAATTTTTGCTTTATTATATAAAACGTTGTATAGTTTCCTAATATAATTTAAGTCTCTTTGCTATACTTTTGCAAAAGCTTAGACTTAGCTTAGTAAACATATATTATTTTATACGCGCCTTAAAGGTAGCAACTTAAAAAGATTATATCCCAAGTCTATAGGGGAAACTAGAGGAATTTATACAGAAAAGCTATAGTCTTTATAAACAAACTATTATCTTAGTAGGACTATGCTACTTTCTCTATCGTACAAACAAAGTCTTTAGTTCTAATTTTTGAGAATTATGCAATTCCTCTAACAAGGCATTGCATAAGCTGTTTCTAAAAGTGCTGCCTCCTTTATTTATCTATGTTCTTTGTATAAAGCTCCCTAATTATATAGGTCTCCTTAGTGCTTTTATTAATTTTGCCACTAAATTTAAAGGTTATATAGCTGTTTTTCTTTTAAACCTAATAGATTTTTAAACTAATAAAAGGCTTATTGTGCGGGCTGTTGAAAAGCAGAGCTTATAGGTGTTAATTGCACAAGAGTTTATTATATAAAAGTTATTAAAGCCCTAGTGTTTATATAAGATTATTAGGCAATAAAGTTGTAATTAAAAGGATATATAAGCTGGCTATCTAGTATATTAGTCCATTTCTTAGGAAAAACGTATCCTTAAGATTAAAGAATATCTCAAAGTGCACGTTTAAAGGTCTATATACCTTATTTAAACTAATAAGTTATCCAGCCTACAAAATCCTCTTTATATAATCGTACAACCTTATCTAAAGATAAAAAACCTTTATATTTAGAGATAAGTTAGCTAATATATATATTAATTTCCTTTGGATTTAATAGCTGGGTAATGTTAGAAACCTTATCTTAATAGCCGTATAAAGTGCCTATTTTCTATGCTGCTAAAGATATTAGGCTGCCTTTTGCTATCTTTTTATACAAAAGAAAGTTTTTATTATTGTTTTTAAGTTGTTTTTAGCATCCTTAAGGTTGCTAACGCCCTTAAAGTTATTGTTTTTGCTTATCTTTAAGCTTATATGCACTAGCAGCTATAGATAAATTATCTAGATTTAAAACACTTATTATTAAGGCGTAATTATACGCTGCGTGCAATCTCTAGTTTATGCAAAGGTTTTAAACAATCTTTTAGCCTTTGCCTTTTTATAAAAAGAGATTTATATATGCCTTTTATTATACAGTCCGCTAATAACTTATTTAGCTTAATAGACGTAGAGGATAGAATTAAGCATAATGGTACTACTACGCACTATTGTACGCTTAAAGGCACCTATTGTCTCGTTACTTTTGCTAATCTATGCTCGCTAGCCGCAAACATTAATTAGTGTTAAATAAGCTTCCTTATATACATACATATTAAGTGTAAATAAATAATATAATAAGATAGAGACAAAATTATATTCAGCTTTACCTTATATAAAGAAAAAAAAACAAAGTCTCCTGCCTTGTATAAAGAATTTATATACGCGTTTTAAGCATACGTAATACGCGTGCCTAGTCTTGGTCTGCCGGACCACCCTGGTGGTCGGCACCGGCATCTTTACCAGCCCTTGTACGAAGCCGCAATGCCATTTATTCCAACATTTTATACTTTTTTTTACACTTTTTCTTTTTTTCTTTTTACTTTACAATTATATTTCTTCCCTTTTCTTTTTTAAACTCTTTTTAAAATCCTTCTTTCTACTCTTCTTTTTATTTTTACTCTTTATATTCTTTTTTTCCTCTTTTCATTTTTCTTTCTTTTAAACTTTATTTTCTTCTTTTTACTTTCTTTTTTTTTACCCTTTTCTTTTTCTTTTAACTTTCTTTTTTTTTCTCTACTTTTTACATTCTTTCTACCTTTTACCCTTTTTTTCTTT